>JBBPND010000248.1:0-16299 GCA_038090655.1 Gastroboletus turbinatus
TTCAATCCCATGGCAACCAAATAACATGACTAAGAGCTCATATTCAGGGCAAGGGTTAGGGCTATTGATGGCCCTGCAGGGGTTAGAGCCAACACATTTTGGTTCTCTTACAAATGTCAAGTCTTTCCAAAATGGCCCAACATTGGGACACTTATTTGAGCCACTGTACAAGCAGAGAGGCTCTTCATGGAGTGAAAGGACTCTTCCTCTCTCCAATCAAGTATTCCTCAATGTTCAGGACATCATGAATGAGCACATATCGGGCTAGGAAGATCTTTCCATGTATGGCTTGTTCTTCTCTGTTGTAGAAGGCAAGGGCATCAAGCTGTTGACGAAGGATGGCCAGGGAGAGGAGTACATATCTTCGGAGGTGGCCCTCAAGTGCATACTCTCTTGTCGGAACTGGAATCACATGCTCAACCACAATAATGGAGAGCTTCTTGTTGATGTTGGAGTTTCCTTTACCTTCAAATCTGAAGTCCCTGTTGTGGGCCTGTGGAGACTGAATGCTCTGGAGGAGTCTTATGCACCTGCTGGGTTTAACATGCCATGAAACTGCTCACAATCATTGCATGCTGTACAGGTATGGTGCATTGCAAGCATAGATGCCTTAGGATCATGCTCTCCAGACCCATGTCACCTTCTGAAATACATACAACCTCTATTATGAGGCGGTACACCCCAACAGCAATGTCCCCATCTTTATCAAAGACAGTGATGCCTACAATGTGACTTCTACCTATCACAAGGAATGTTCCAGCACCATTGAGCATGTTGCAGTGAAGCGAGGCACGAGCGCAGATGCAATGTAAGATCTTCAGACTAGTGGGCAAGGTAGCTTCCCACATTTCTCTCTTTCGCGCTCCTCACACCAGCTCTGCAACCAGCCACAGCTCAACCTCGAGCTGCATCACATCCCAACTTGTTGCACGTCTTTCCTTTCCAGTCACTCCCTAATCACATTTTTTTCCCTTTTTTTTCTCCACAAATGCATTTTTCCAGCATGGACCAAAATCCAAACCTCATGCTGGACTTTGCAGCAGAAGAAGCACTCCTGCTGCGAGACGCACTCATGCTAGCCTTCAGATGGGATGAAGAGCAAGCTGTACAATACCTGGAAGACACGTGGTGGCAAGCGCACCCAGCGCTCAATCCACCACTGGAGCCACAAGACCTACCACAGCAGGAACACCAAGAGGAAGAGAAACCACCAAACCCTCCAGGAGGAGGAGGAGACTTGGAACCCACAAAGCAAGCCCAAGACAAGAAGAAGCCAACCATCGGGAACTCCCCCTCCCAACGTCATTGCCAATATGATAGGAAGCTGGGTCATTGAATCTGGAAATAAATATGATCAGGACATGAAGCAAGGAACTGAAGTCAATGCTTAAGGCTTCATCAGGTAACATCTGTGTTTTATTATGAGAGATTTCAACACAGAGATGAGCTCTAGAAGCATCAGCATTCAGGGGTCAAGCTGAATCAAAGTCCTATAACTAACTTGGTTAGGGAAAAAACCATACTGAACCATGAATTCTGAATCAGCACCTTTGGTGATGCTCCACATGATGCTGGTGAGGGATTGCTTAGCCAGAACATGAACCGTAATAAATAGACTTACTCATCAAGGTGCTTGAACAACATTGTCAGAAGAGATAAGGACTAACTTCTGAGCCCAAACCTTCCCTCGCCATTTCATGCACACAGATAATATCATCCACAAGTGCAGTCATCAAGGATTCAATAAAGATAGTGACTAGTTCTCCCATGTCTCTCAGGGTGCGCATCTCATTAGGAAGGAACTCTGCTGGAATGACATGAATGGCACCCAATACCACTGCTGTTTGCAAATCTGTGGATCATTGGGCTTCATGTGTGGAAACATGGCCTACTGCAGCTTTTTTGATCTTGTTCCCCAAGGCAGCCTTGAAGACTGTGTTGATGTCACCTCAGCCATGCCGTGTTTCTTTTCAGGCTTTTGCAATGTTGTCACAACTGTGGGTGTGGTTGACTGCAGTGGAGTGAAAGGGCCTCAAATGGATTGGGTTGACAACACAGAGCTGATTTTGCAGTTTGACTGCAATGTCCACCACTCCTCCAGTTGTCATTGTAGCAAATACAAGTTGAGGTAGCAAGCAAAGAACTTGGGATAGAAGCATGCCATAAGGAAATGCTCAAAGGGAATGAGCAATGGAAATTTTTTCTTCTACAACAAATATGAGTTGTATATCAGATGGAATGTCCCAGAACATACTTAGGTAGGGATCTGCAAAAGCCCAATACCAATCAACAAGGATATGATAATGTCTGATCAGAGCATACTATGCACAATACAACCCACTTTTGAGTAATCTTGTCTGCAATACAAAGTTTCACTTGAGCAACCTCCACACACTGTTTGTTCCTACAGGCTAGGATGAGCATAAGGCCATCACACTGGAGTCCTGGTTCATTTGATTGTGATGGGTCCCAACTGTTGATTGTCAACTGGGAAAGAAGGCGGTGGCAGATGCCAAACCCAACACCCTTGCATAACAGTTTCACTGTGAGGTATTACTGATGTGTGAGCACATGTAAAGATTTTCCATACATGCTGGCACCCATGATGATGATGACCATGACTAAATGTGGTGAGAATCCATAGCTTGCAGTCTCAGATGGGTCAGTACAGTGAAGGTGGAGGGCACAGGATGTGATGAATCAGATTGTACAGAAGGAGCAATCTGAACATTTGATGTGGAAGAAGATGCAGCCAGCTGAAAGTTTGCTTGTTGCCAGCACTTCAGGACTTGGGGTCTCCTGATCTGTGAGCATGAGTAGAGTATCTGAGTTACATAATTACATATTATATACTGGTTAGGGTTTGCATGCTTGCAACTGGTATGATGACTCTGACAAACATGAGTTAGAGATGATACTGTTGACCTCATCTGTTTGCATTGCGGAAAGGGAGATGAATGGATGGGGGGACATGCAAGGACGATGAGTTCACCAGCAAATGGAGGACTGGAAATGGGCAAGTTGCCGCTAAAATGGTCCAAGCCTCCAACATGCCAGTAGAAGGTATGAGTATATTTCCAAGTTATCTTTCTCAAACTGTCTCATTTATTTGTCTAAGAGATTCAAGGCTATATGTACACTCTGAGTTCTATCCAGGCTACACCATAACTCAACCTGCTACAGACTTGGCATCTCCCCATACCTATGCAGGCCTTAGCAATAGGAATGACACAGAACCATTACAAGCCCTTCCCCAACTGTCATTATCTATGACCCCCTATCTTATTCAGCAACGGCCTCAGGCAATGGCCTTGAATGTGATCAGAGTAAGTATGATATTATATACACATTTTTTTGCTAACACCCAAACAGGTTTCCAATCCCAAAAATGTTGTTGTTGCCTCCCACTGGAGATGAGTGGGTTTTTCCTGAGGTTCTTCTTGGGACCAGCTCTGTGCTTTTGGCAATGCACCCTATACTGTGCCATCACGACACATTTCCCCTCTTGCTTCATCATCAAGCTCTTTGTCAAGAACACTATCTATATGGTCATCTGAAGTTGATGAGGGTACTCGTGGTCCCAAACACTGGGCTCCTCGGAGAACTCATAAAAGCGTGGCTGACGCCACTTCATTGAGGTGGTACCCACCCAATGTCCAGAAAATATTAATGTTTGCTCGGCATGCATTAGTAAACAACATGGTCAATGACTTGGGGTGGCTGTATCATACGGTGAGATAGCATGGACTGCATACAAGACTGCTATGATTGAGGGCATTGCAGAAGTAAATGATACCCTCAATGAAAGTACATAAGTACCTTGCTATTTGCAACTTTATATTGACATATGTTAACCCATGACAAATGTTTGGCTGACCTACGACATGGAAACACTGGTAAGTTGTCTATTTTTTCATTGGTTCTTCATTGATGTGTGTTTTAGCTCCTCAAAGAGCCCACCTACAGGCACTCAAAGGCAGTGGAACACACAGAAGAATATGCAGAGACTTTCTTCATAACACAACATGCTGATTTGCTTGCAGACCCATAGAGATATTGGAACTGGAAGGTTACTCAGTTAGAGTTGATGTCAGACCACAGGAAATCCTCCTTTTTCCACAACCACAAACACATATTTTTGAACTTCAAGTCTCACCATTGTCCAAATGCTAACTTATATTCCAAGTCCAGTCTTCCCATTTCGGATGACATTTTCACTACTTAAATTCTGCAAGATGTGTCGTGAGTACAAGCCAAACTGCCATAAAAACCTTGTTTACAACACTTGTTCCAATAGAGCTTCTTGTGTGTGTTGTTAGTAGCCTAATACTAGGACACTATATTACACAAGAACACTTCAAGTCAGTTGAGCAAGTGAGATGGACACGCTGGTGCATACTTGTAAGTAGTTGTCCCACTGCAGTCATGTGAACTTCAAGTTGTCTGAAAGGAGGACTGGAAGGGAGAGAGTCTGGAACACACGAGACTTCAAGCCACAGCAGCATCATATAAATGTATTGCCTGTTCTTTTTGATCAAATGATGTATGGATGTAAACCACAATGCTCTCCATCACTGTGTTATTGGTGGCTGTCACACCCTGTCATTCAGCTTATGTCATCGTAAAGATGCTCAACATGAAAGCAAAGCAGCTTGAAGGTTTGGAGGAGAGCATAATACCTTTTCTACTATACAGCTGGGCTAACCTGCATGGTGCCTGCATGATGTGGTTTTGAAATTCATTGACTGGTAATGTACCCTCCTAGTGTAATTTCAACAATCAATCCTGTTTTTGAACTGACGACAACTGAAACAACCAATCAAAGTATGAACAATGACTTCAGGTTATCACAGAAATCCACTGAAGGAATGAGGAAGGAAGACTGAGTCTGACTTGAGAGGGAAAACCCAAGAGAACTAGACTGGGGATGCCAGTACTAGTCTTGGGGTTTATATAGCAAACTACTAGTTCGTACATGTGTGTATCGGATCTACCGACGTAGGGCATAGGGTAGCAGAGATTAAGTACATGAGGCATAACATGAGGTGGAATGGAAGAGAAGCATGACATGCTGCAACAGCAAGCTGTGGCAGAATGGAAGCGGAACAGAAATGAAATAGAAGTGTGCACAGCACGGAGATGAACGTGGGAAAGAATATAACCTTATATGGTCCGTTGCAACTGGTGCAGTGTGTATCCTGTGACTGAGGGTCTAGCCTGCACAGTTGAAGGGAAATAAAGGGTCAGGTGACCTGGTCACATGATTATAAAAAGAATGAAGCAAACAACTAAGTGTCTTGGATGCATGTAGCATTGTTACCGATCGTAACAACAACTCAGGCTTCACGTTCATGTATTATTAGTCTTGATTGATTGAATTATGTTTGGAAATACTTTTGTTGAGTGCTGTCATTGCTGTACGTAGCTGGAATGTAGTGCTGGTACATATTATAGGACATCAATTTGGCATTCAGAATGCAGAAAATATGTATTGTAGTAAGAAGTTTCCTCAAGTACATTTTTCAGCCATAGACAGGAGCATTTCAGAGAGCTGTAAGTTGTATTATTGAGACATCAACAAAACAGACAGCATTTGGAACACTGTTCTATGTGCAGTGGGCCATAACACCAGCCTCCTGTATGCCACTAATGTCATTTGCATCCACAAGGACCATAATGCCTGCCATTCAGTCATACTCCACCTCCCTGCCATCAGGCCCTGGGGTATTGAGTTTACTCAGTGCAGCACTCCTGGCTGCAAACACTTGAGGCAAGACCTCTTCTTAAAGTACAAACCACATTGCATGTGGAGGTCTGGTTGGGTCACTAAGTGGGACATTTTACCACACATCAGGCATTTAAACAGTAAATTTCCAGATATATATTGGTCCAAATACCCTCTGCCAGATGTGTTAAGGCATGTTTTTGTCATGGCCAAGTGGTAAGACAATGGTGAACCGATGGAACTGCAGGTTAGGTGAGGCAGCACCAAAGCCTACCACGAAATCAAATGCCAAGCTGAAATCATGATGCTGGATGTCAAAAAAAGGGATGCAGCGCAGAAGAAATGCACTACCCACCTTTCCACTGTTGACTTCAGACCCTCCAGAGTCTCCAGAAACCTCACTGCTGTGCCACCTGCAATCAGGAAAAGTCCCCTCCATCCACCCCATGTCTCTTTTGAATTGTGATACCACAACTGAATAGGAGGGCCTCCATGTTGCATGAGTGCCTGGGAGGCTTTCACAGTGACATCCAGAAAAGATTATCCACAGAAGCATCAGATTGTCTTCAGTGCTGTTCACTTTGAGGATCATCCAGCATAAGCAGAAGACCTGATTTCAGACCAACTGGAAGCTGCAGCATGGCAAACATGTTGCATGGGAAGTCACTTTGGAGGGATCACTCGTTGAAGTGACATGCCTCAGCCATGGGCATTTCAGAACCAATGTGCATGAATTTTTGCATGTCTACATGCTGCCAGAATAGCTGAATGGAGCAAAAATGTAAGTTGGTGTGAAAAAAAAGGTGAGGAAGAAAAGCACATATATTGTTGGGCTGGGCATAATACTAGTGCTTGAAGTCTAGGGAGAGAGTGGCAGAAAAGAAGGAGGTGTCTGGCAAATCTGCGAGGGTCACCAGGATCATAGGCCATGTGAGCTTGAACCATCTCCTGTTGCTATAGCTGATAAATTTGTACTGTAGGAAGGCTGGTCAAATGCAAATGTGCAGCACAAGTAAGGGTAAGGGTCAGATATACCAGAAGAGGGATGCAAGCCATTTCCTTGCCTATGGAGGCAAAAAATGCACTGAAAAACTGTACCACTGAACTGCCCCAGAGTCTCATACTGGTGGCATATCAAGATCCCACAACCAGTGCAACTGCTGGTGTGTTTGAAAAATTGCTACAAAGTTGCAGTACTCCTTTGGCATGATGAAGCCACCCTAATTACACATGGAACTGAGCAAGACTGGAAGAGGAAGTCGACACAAACCCTCTATTCTTGCTTTTGGGGTACTGGTGGCAGATGTGCTTGAGTTGGCAATGTGTCCATTCTACCTTGGCTTGTGTGGGCACTGGCAGTGGATGTACTGGAGTCAGCAACAGTGCTGGAAGATGAAGTGGAGGAAGGCTGGTCATCGGTATGGTATGGTGGACAGCACACACCTGGCTGTGGAATTTGTGAGTGGTTAGCATTTAAGGGTAGGAGGAACAGCAACATGCTGCTGGTGTTATTTTGAATGCAAAGAGAAAATAGTGGAGTACACATGCACCTTGAGTATGTGGCCACATGGATTGTGCTGCTGAAATTTCTAACCAGTGGACCAAATCCATTGTGCAGGTTTACCTTTCTGCCCTCATACCTTGAGACTTTTCTAGTTGCTATCCAGCATCCCTACCTAGTTAACTACTCAAGAGCTCTATTTCAACCTACAAGAACTTGCCCTGTGAGTTTCTTCCACAGGAGATTACATTCACTTCTTGTCCCTGCATAACAGAGTTCCTTTGAACTTTGTTACATTTCTCCCATGGTCTTTTCAACAACTGGAGCGCTCTGCTGCCTTTCAGACATGGTTTGGCATAATTGCCTATAAATGTACAGCATATCATTGAGTTCCTTTTCTTCTAAGGTTCTCACAAATACTGGTCTGTTGGATAATAGATAACACGTGCATGGGCATTATGTGAGTTTGACTGATCCTTTCTGCCAGTCTATCTCAGGGTTATGCTTTGTCAACCATGTGTATCCAAGTATGATCGAGTTTTTGCCAAGGTCGGTAATTTCAGCTATGATTTTCTCACAATGTCCATCAAAGTCAATAATTACCTCTGTGGTGTGAAGTAATGTTACCAGCAGACTTCTTGGTACCATCTACATTAAATACCAGAATGGGTCAATCTAGAGCTTGGGTTTCGATTTGGTTGTCCTTGGCCCACATGGTGTTGATAAAAATGCTGTTTGTGCCACTGTCTAGCAATGCACATGTTTTGTGCATCTTGTGTTTGGTAGTAAAGTTTGCGACCTTACATCCAAACAGATTTCTTTCCTCTGGTTTACTGATCTGAGGCAGATCCTTTCCAGGGTTTCTAAGGTAATGGAGGGAGAAGTCCTTTTTTTTTTTTGGTATTTTTCTCCACCAAATTAATCCTGCAATTCTGTGCAGCAAGCTCACCTGCATGAGACCCAGTCTCAGGTTTATTGTCACTATCGTAATTTAAACTCCTATCCTGGGTGTTAAAGAACTCATGTTCATCTTCACCATATTCAACATAAGGAGATAGAGATGAAAAATAATTATTTGTATTAAGTCCTTCCGCATGAACACCCAGTTCATTCATGCGGACTTTCCTAAATTTTCCAACTGAGCTAAGTCAGTGAAATATGCCTTGGCCACTTCGAAGTTCATAGCAGTGACTTGTTTCATTTGGGAATCAGGCTTTGCTCAGCCCTTTCCCTTTCCATCTGAGCTAGAACTCTTGTTTCCAGTCCTGTCACCAGCTGTAGTTGCACGAACCCAGTGATTCTTGCTGCACCGTCTGTGATGTTGTGCCCCAAGGAAATGGCATTTAGGGCATTCATTTTTGGGTTTGGGGCAAACCCATTTGCCATCTTTCTTTGCAGTGTGGTCACCTCCACAATTGAAGCAACCAGAAGTACATATTGCACCGATGTCCATGGGTTCTCCACGGCCACCATAGGTTTTGGAGCCAGTTGAACTCCCATATCGCGTGTTGTTTTGGTTACCAGATGTGTGACTCTGGTGTTTGAATTGGAGTTCGAAGCTCTCAATGTTTGTGTCATATTCCATAATGGTTTCAAGATATGCAGCAATGGTGTCCTGGTGTTAAAGTAGAACATCTTAACAATCAGAAAGCAATCTACACTCAGAATTTGTGCGTGGGGATGTCATTTCAGTGTCATCTACCGTGCGTAAGGGCTGTGTTCAACTATGGAGACATTGAATGGCCATTCATTGAGCCAATATGACTTGAGTTGGTGGTGGAACTCATCCACAACAGCAGCAACACATTGGCAATACCCCTTGCAATTCACAAAAGTTCATCTGTAGCTTGTGGACAGTCCCTTGTGTAGTCGAGCATGATTCACAGGCGTCCTTTGAGGTATTCCTTGACCCTCTCATAAGCGTGGGAGTGAGGCCCATGCAACACACTGCCAGCTCTTCTCATCATCAAGATTGATAATCAATTCATTCATGAGACGTTTCAGGGGACGACCCTTCAGACCAGCTGTATCCAAGTGCTTGATTTGATAGTAGGTAGATCAAGCATGTTGGGACTCGGGGGCTATCGAAGAGTGTGACAATGCCTGAATGGAGATGATTGGTCAGCGCTAGTGGTACAGATAGTTGACAGTACATTGTATGTGCCACCTTCAGAGATATCTGACTTGATTGTTTCACCTCCAAGTATGTTTCAGGCTGCCAGTATCCTGGTAAGGATGACAACTGATCAATCTCAGTCACTTAGATTTTACTTACTACCTTTCTATACTGGTTATAAACTTTGTACAGGCCGACTGCAATATCAACGCCCCATTTCTTGCAATGTTATCAGTTGGGTACTTCAGGTAATACTTTTCGAGAATGTTGACCACTGCTGAAATTGGCTTGCCAAGTTTGTTGATGGATAATGCATGGTCACTGCTTGTGTGTGCCTTCCATCTGAAGACTTGCTTGAATTGCCGTTAAAGGCGCTGATTTCACTTCCTGTTCATTTGAGAAGGTCGCTGTCTGGTTCAAATGACAAGAAGGTTGCATATTTGGATGTTACTGGATCCCCTATAGGCAAATTGTAGGGTAGATCTTGGAGCAATGTGCGCAAGTGTTTGAGGACCTGCCGGACTTGTCTGCAATTTTTCACAATTTCCAACACACCCAAGGTCCCCTCAACTTTGCAACTAGTTAATAGCAAGTTAATAACAGGTATTATTTGCAGCTGTGTACTTTCAACTGAGCCCTAAATCCCTCGCATCACACGGAAGGAAACGAAAGCCTGCCTTTTCAAGCACTGTGCCCATATATACAGTATACTCTCTGTTCCGTGCCGTTTAGTCTGCTCACAGACATATGTGCTGCAATCCTTGCAGACATGGGCCTTCTCCCCACCAAGTCGCCACGTAATGCTTTGCGAGGACAAGGGGCAGGGCGCCTGGGAGGAGCCAGCCTCTGGCTCTGCAAGTAAACCGGCCTGCAGTTCTAAGTAGGTGGAGTTTGTAAAATGCTCATGGTCAACGTCCATTGCATCCCCTCCTGCTGCCGTTTGTGGGTGCATCTTCCATGATTGAGAGACACGCCTTTCTTTGGTGCCATATACCTGACTGGGGTGACCAGGAATTCGAATCATAAGCCTTTTCTCCTCTGTGCTCATTGCTTTTGGCATGATGGGTGGTAAAAAGTGAGAAAGGTTGGATGGTGGCCATTCTACGAAAACCTTTTAACAGGTTTGCCGGGGTGCAGTGCATGTTCAGCTAGTACAGTGGGCTGTCTTGCCAGTGGAGCAGGCCATTGGAGGATATGGCACTTCTTGGTGTGCTTTGGTGGCTTTCTGCACAAATGAGCCTGAATGGGCACCGTTGCGTCTTTCAAAACACGTGCATCTGCAGTAACGGGCATTGTAATCATGGTCACTGACATTCAAAACACTGTATCTGATTGGGCAATAAAATGCCGCCTGTTTTTGGGCTTACAGGTTTGACACATCACTGCCTTTTCTCAGATCCATTCAACACAGCAGCAATGAGTGGAAGCATAAATGCAATATGGCAATGTCCAGTCATAATACGAAGGCATGTACCAAACAAATTGTCTGATGGCGGCATGCATGGGCGCAGGCAAGCAGGAAGGGGAGTAGCAGGGTGTTTACTGCCATCATATATATATCTTTGCAACATTATAACATTCCTGCATGCTCCTTGCATGGCTGTCTGGACTCACATCCAGCAGCACAGCAAATATGAAGGCTGGATTGATGTCAGCAGGGCCGTGCAACAGACGGGCCCGAAGACCCTGCAAATTGCAATAGGTCATGCTCTCTTGCAATATATTGCATCGGGGAGCTGCGCGTGATCCCCCCATGGCAAGGTGAACTCCCATAATGCATAAATCTCAGAAATAAGTCCACTTTTCACTATGCATAATGAGCACATTTGCTGTATATATCATGTGGCATTCATCTGTTTGATCCACCACTGGCTGCAGCATCAGCCTAATCATCACCCTTCTCAGCTGTTGCGTCAACAAAAATATTCTGCAGCTTCCAAGAGGGTGGATAGCTGTGCCAAAACACATTTGGCAACATCAGTAACTGTCAAGCCTGAACACGCATTCCCTCCAATGCTCCTCCTTCACCCATGCAAATTCCCACTCGCAATACTGGGAGGTCAAACAGACATTGAAATCTTGGTTCCATACGAAAAAATCATACTGCGTGCGGTCGCAGCCCGGCATCGCACAGGCATGGAAATCAACCCCCCAGGAGCAAAGGAGGGGATATTATGACCTCCCTTGAGCCCCGCTCCCTATAGATAGTGACCACTGTGTTGACCTCTAAAAGT
Organism: Gastroboletus turbinatus; assembly: GCA_038090655.1. Taxonomy (NCBI): domain Eukaryota; kingdom Fungi; phylum Basidiomycota; class Agaricomycetes; order Boletales; family Boletaceae; genus Gastroboletus; species Gastroboletus turbinatus. The sequence continues at coordinate 11,577 of JBBPND010000248.1, forward strand.
ATGAGGTCGTGGCCGACTACCCATATGATGGTGTTCCAGATCCTGGCGGTCTTGTTGATGCTGATGTGCTCAATAACTTGGCTGAACACATTTCTGATCTGAGCCGGGGGATGGTGGAGGATCCGGCGAAACTAATGGCGAAATTGAATACATCGCTAATGGTTGTGGTGAGCATGTATGTTTGTCGAAGCTAGCTCCCCCAAAGGCCCCGCTTACTTTACTATGACACTCCTCAGGTCATTGAAGGAGCTCTCTATGCACATTGCCAGTGAACAAGTGGAGAGCAATAATCCCCTCCAGCCTCCTCTGGAGGAGGCTGAGCTGTTGTACCACCCAGTCCGAGGGGGTGGTTGCATGAGTCTAGCCACTTCCACTGCCTGCTTCATCACCCGCAGGAAATCCTGACTGCAGAATTTGGTTAGTACCCTGCTTCCTGGGCAGTATTTGGCCACTGTTCTGCCCCCCACTGCAGGTCGCCGGTCGCTGCATGCGAGTGGGTGTCGACCACGATGAACATGTTCGCAGGGACCTCAGATCAAAAATGGAGCGCTCAATGAATGTCGCCCCTTCATCCATGACGCTGCATGCCCTCTTGTCACCACCTTGCTTTAATTTGACTGCAAGTGTGCAAAGCTGCATTGGTGATGAGTCGCAGGTGTTCAACCGCGGACGCATGAAGGGGTATGTACATTTCCTGGTGCCTGCAAGAATTGCACACCAAGATCAAGCGGCAAAACTTGCACGAGGTATCTGTCCACCAGCGTGGACAGCCTGACTGTGGCTATAACCATTGGCCAGGTCAACTTGGCCCACTTTCTTCTCCCATAACCCACAAAACCGTACTGCGAGGGTTCTGAGAGGCACAACGCTCTAGGTAGCAATTGGGACCCACCACCATGCAGCCAGCTGCACTCTTGGGCAGGTGGTCCATCCTCCTCCAATGCCTTGGCTCACATACAATGCAATGAAAGGGCTTGTTTTTCTTGACAGTGCCCATTGCAATGCAACCCAAACCGTCCAAGTGCATCTGCTTGCACATGTATGCCCCGCATTCAATGCATTCATGCCTTGTCTCACCCATATGATTGCCACAAAAGCTGCAGTAGGTCTTCTTAATGACAAGCTGAGGTCATCTTCGTGCATGAGCCCTGCATGCTCAATCTGGCTCCAAATGAAACTGCTCACCTTCAACATCCATAGACTCCCTGTCAGAGTCTGAGTACAAGTCGCTCGATGTGACGTGGAGTCATCCCCTCTCCTTTGCAATGTGTGGCATTGGCGGTGGTTGTTGACAAGGGCGTGATGCGAGGGCATATTGTCTGCAAATGGCAGTGCCACGTGTCTTCCATGCCTGGTGGTCGGCAGGAGAGGAGCTGGACTTGATGGAGTCGGAGGTGAGCGATGACACACATGACCGTCAGCTCTGCTGGTGAATTAGTCATTTGTAATTGACATTCCTCTCAGCATCTGTGCATATGTAGCTCTTTGTACCTCCAGTGTTCTTTTTTCTGCCATTGTCCTGGCGAAGGGATGTCTATGCCACCACCTATGCTTGCCATGGGGGCATTCAGGCTTTGCAATGCCTCTGAAAGATGCGCAGCAACTGTGATTCTTCAGCCAAAAGGTATAATATTGTGAGTTGTTAAACAAAAGCGTCGCAGTACTATGGGTCCTGAGATCCCCCAGTTCCAATCTCAGAGCTGGTCCTGGCCTCGGTGCCTTCCATTTCCCTTGTCACATCTACAAAGATGTTTTCCAGCGCTTTGGACACTGGATATTCATGGCAGAACACAGTGGGTAGCATTGAGTCCAGGTGAAAGATGAACCTGCTCCAATGCTGCTCCTTCACCCAGACAGACCTTCACCCACAGGACCTGCAAACCATCCAGGCGTCGAAGCCGCTGTTCTTCACAAATAAATCCAGGCTTTTTCACTCACAGCTTGAAGTTCCACAGGTGCGGAACTCAATGCCCCAGGGTCGAAGGGGGGGGGGGCTATGGCGCACGATCTTTCTGGCCTTCACTTCATTGGAGCCGCATTCCCTATAGACGACAATGACCATGTTTATCTTGAGAAGGTACAGGTTGGGGCATATGGCCCACACTACCATGTCCCAGATCCCTGCAGTCTTGTTGATCCCGATGTGCTCGATGACCTCCCTGAGCATGCTTATGATCTGGAAAGGGATTGTCTATGATGATGACATTCTTGTGATTTTGTGAGATCCATCTCTGAGTCACAACCCAGAATACACTTCATTGCTACAGACATCTCATCCATAAGAATAGGTGATGCAAGATATTCAAGTATGTTGAGCATAGAAGAAAACATGGTGGAAAAAATACTGAAAATTTTGGAATATTAGTATATGTGTATACTAAAATCATAATTTATTGTCACTTACACCTGCTAGATTTGGATTTAAATTTCATACACAAAAGAAACCTTGAAAAGTGGATTGTTCTCAAATGACTTGAACATAAAGGCACATGTGAAGAGTGGGTGAGTTGTTAGTGATTGAGGATCCATGCAGGCCTAGTCATGCTGCTCTTCTTCACCAGAGTCCATTTGGTGTTTATGGATTCATTTCCTCATCTAATTTGCCACAAAGCACATGCAGAACATTTTTAAACTTCTGTGTGTCAGTATTGTCCTCATTGGGCCAATCTTGGTGTTGAGAATCGTAATATTTGGATATTCTAATTCCAGACCATGATTCTAGATCATATCACATGATGTCTTGATGGACATGTGATCATGCTTATGCTATTCAGATTACACACAATAAGTGTCCTGTACCCTGCCACATCAGTCATCGATATATTTCATATGTGAGCTTCATCTATTTCATATAGAGATTAGTCAGTATTCCACTTCTTTCATATACACAGACTGATATGGAATTGCAATACATCTTGAAGCAACAATGTGATTCAAATGGATTGCTTCTAAAGGCCATTCAAGTAATAGATCAAAATATACAATCATGAACACAAGATCGTGCATTGGCTTTTCTTTTGTCACATACTTGGAAAATGGACAGTCTTTTGCTGCAAAGGTTAGTCACATGATGGATTTAGTATACACATATACTAAATTTATGCCATGCTTGTAGACAAACTGGCTATTTTATCATGAAGACAAGTTGATGATTGATGAAGATCATCTAGCAGCATATCATAGCTGGTGCTCAGGTCATACTCCAATTATGATTTGCACAAATGCATTCTCAATAGGAAATGACTATGCACATGTTTGGCTCACAATCCATGTCAAAATGCGATTGGAGATGAGTGAACTCATTCAAGCACAAGGTCGTGCTGGATGAGATTGCCAACCAGCAAAATACACATCATTCCATCCTCACATCCACCAACTATCTCAATTTCAAAAACGGCCTTGGATCACAAAGGGACTTGGTTTGTTTATGACCATATTTATCTCCATGGAAGCACTTACTGTCTTTGCTTTGGTTCAACTTATTACATTGATGGGAAGGGATTCGATACAAAGACAAGACAAAGAATATTCTATGTTGAGCATGCAAAACACATAAAGACCAACCTGGCTTTGTGATTACCACTTCATCAAGACACCAAGATGCATGTATGGTCTCAATGCTGCTTGTACCTACAATATCTACAACACCAACAACACCCATGCCATTCAAGCATCAATGATCCACATCATTGGGCAAACAATCATTGAAGAAAATCATAACATCAATATTTTCATCTAAAAAGACAAAAAGTCATATATTGCCAATCAATTTACAATAGCTGCCCACATAGCGAAAAAAACAGAGGTTGGATCAAGAGAGCAAGCAACTCAAAGATATTGATTGATGAGAAGAGCACTCAACATAATCAAGAATCAAAGATATGCAACATGTCAGGTACATGACTGTCAAGGTGGAAAGTGCAAACACACACCCTTTCAATGTCTAAGTCTGAAGCATATTCAACAGACATTTGGAGACATTATGGATTGGAAATGTCACATCAAATATGGCAAGAAACTTAAAGGGATTTGTTGGAAATGCCATAAACCAACTTGTCATGATTGAAACAACCCAATGCAAGTCAAAGTCTGACTTCAGGTTATCACAATAACGTCAACTGGAAATAGAAGAGGAAGGGAGGATTCTACTGAGTCCGACTTGAGAGGGGAAAACCCAAGAGAACTAGACTGGGGTTGCCAGTACTAGCCTTGGGGTTTATATAGCAAAGTACTACTTTGTACATGTGTATACCGGATCTACCGATGTAGGGTATAGGGGAGACGGTGATTAAGTACATGAGGCATATCAAATGGAAGAGAAGCGAAGAAGCATGACATGCTGCTGCAGCAAGCTGTGGCAGAATGGAAGCGAGCGGAAATGAAAAGAAGATGTGCACAGCACGGAGATGAACGTGGGAATGAATATAACCATATATGGTCCGTTGCAACTAGTGCAGTGTGTATCCTGTGACTGACGGACTAGCCTGCACAGTTGAAAGGAAATAAAGGGAGTCACGTGATCTGAAAAGATCAAGGAAACGACTAAGTATGAAATGAGCATGTAGCGTTGTTACCGATCGTAACACTACCCCCTCTCTAGAAATCGACTTCCAGGCGATTAAAGGGAGTTTGCTTGTTCGACAAGCTTGTGAGACTTTCAGTTCGTTTTTTGAATAGAAGCATAAATTTGTCGGGATCAATGGAGATAGATCTAGGGGCGGAG
>JBBPND010000249.1:0-16296 GCA_038090655.1 Gastroboletus turbinatus
ACGAGGCCATTTCAAACCCGTATCCTCTTTCTGCTACGTGGGGAACACTGCTTGGACGACAACAGTGACTATGATGACAACATCAATAATCCATCCATCACTACCATTCCTATCGACTGCTGCCCCTGTGACCACCACCGATATATTGGATACTGGCGCCAGGTCCAGGCTTTCGCCTTTTGGACCTCCTGAAACCTTTCCTGCTCCCTTGTCACATGCATATGCCACCTCCAGATCGATGTCATGCGATTTGTGCATGGTTGGCCCTGCAGGATCAAGACTGCTGATTCATTTCCAATCAGCTGGGACATTGCTACCATAGTTCGCTGCCTTTCAAAGCTGAAAAAAATAGAGGTACATTTTTCTGGGGAGTTGTATAGAGACAGTTGGGAGAATGTGGTGAGAGAGATGAATGGTGTGGAGGAACACCACATCCAGATGATTGAGCATGTCTGTAATGAGAGGCAAATTCAGCTTCTGGTGACAGGCAGAGATGACACTGAGATTCAATAGCATGTCCGTTAGTTAAATGTGACTCTCTTCCTTGAGTGCATGTCAGCGGGAATCTGTGTAAGTATATTGTGAGCATTGAGCTGCATTCCTCATCAATGGGAAGTACATCATCAGTGGTGATATTGATAGAAGGATTCAATGTTGGGAGTGGAAGATAGAAGGAAGGTGGGGATGCCAATGGATGCGGGAAGTACTATTTGGAACATTGCAGTGTCACAAGAAGGAAAATGGGGCATGGATGGGATGAGAAGTGGCGATGTGATGGAGTGGAATATGGAGAGCCACAAGAAGATGACAGCATTCAAAGGACCCAAGTGTGCTGTGTGGGCATTGGACATTTCTCTGGATGCAACCAGAATTGCAACCAGATCGGATGAACACTAGTGCTTGAGGGTCCTGAGTATTCTAAATCAACATATTGATATGGGCATCCAGATACCCACATGTGCACCATAGTGTACAGTTGGAATGCTCAGGATAATCATGGACCGTTGCACATGTGGGCGTCTCAATACATAGAGGCGGAATACTCAGCACCCTGAAGTACTAGTGCACCTGTGGGCATCCAGGATGCCCATGTCAATATGTAGAATCTGTTAAAACTTTAAATTACTTATTACTTTTCCTAATGATATATTCTGATGCCCTCTGAGTTCCAATACCATTCTGGCTCTTCCAGGTCTTCCGGTAGTTCATACTTCTGTCAAAGTGTAGAGTTGGAATGCTCGGGACCCTCAAGGACTTGTGCACACATGGATGGCCAGGATGCCCCTGTTTATAGTATAGAGTTAGCATTCTCAGAACCCCCAATGACTAGTGCACCTGTGGACGTCCAAGATGCCTGTCTCAATGTGTAGAGTTAGAATTCTTGGGACCCCCAATGACTTGTGCACACATGGGCGTCCAGGATGCCCATTTTCATAGTGTAGATGAATCTGTTAGAACTTTTAAATTCATTATTTCTTTTCCTTATGGTACATTCCACTCCCTCAAATTCCAACACCATTATGGCTCTTCTGGGCCTTCTGGTAGTTACTATTATAATATTAGTCCAAGTCGGAATGCTCAGGCAATTGTATGGGCATATATATATATCTCATATTTGCATGGTTGGGGTTCAATTCCCCAGCAGGGCATTCCTTATTCAAGTATGCTCTGATTCTGACCTGTCCACAATGAGAGCATGGCCATAGTGTAGAGTTAAACTTCTCTGGACCATGTTTTGATTGTGGATGAATGAGAATAAGGGCATGCTTGATTAAAAAGAAGTCTGACTCTACATTATGATGCCCATGTGTGCACAAGTCATTGGGGGTTCTGAGAATAATAAGTCTATAATTCTATACGATGCACATGGTATACACAAGTCATTGGGGGTCCCGAGAATTCTAACTCTACCTTTGTGAGACGGGCATCCTGGATGCCCACATGTACACCCTAGTGTAAAGTTGAAATGCTCAGGACTATTATAGACTGGTGTACATGTGGGCGTCTAGGACTCCTGTGTCAATCTGTAGAGAACAGGATTCAGATGATGAAGAGTATATATGAAAATTAAGCAAAGTGATGTGAAATGGAAATGTAAGATAATCTAATAAAGGAAACATGATAATACTAACTGCTGGAAGGTTCAGAAGACCCGGAAATACTTCCAAGCGGGAATGCTCAGGACCTTCAAGGACTGGTGCACACATGGGCATCCAGGATGCCCATTTCAATATATAGAGTCGGAATGCTTGGGGCCCTAACTGACTGGTGCACACATGGGTGTCCAGGATGCCCATGTCAATATGTACTTAGAGTTGGAATTATTGGAACCCTCACTGACTGGTGCACACATGGGCATCCAGGATGCCCATGTCAATATGTACTTAAAGTTGGAATGATCAGGACCCTCACTGACTGGTGCACACATGGGCGTCCAAGATGCCCATGTTCATACTGTAGAGTCATGTGCTGGTGGGCATATCACACATAAGATGATGATCTATTTCATGCACAAGGAGTGCACAAGATGTACTGTTTTTCATGAAAATATTTTCACCCTAGAGCTAGGGAAATCCAGAAAGTCAGTCCCATAATCCTAAACCTGACCATCAATGAGGCCGAACATCTCCAAAAGCTTCGAGGAGTTCGTAATTACAGAGTTTCTCCTCGGACAACATGACCCTGCCATCATTCAAAAATATAGGGAAACATACGATGTCAACATTGAATGAATGGAGCTGGATGACTTCAGTAGGCACATCTCATCTCGTTGATCTACATTACATTTCCTGTTGACCAAACATTTTCATGCTTAGACTTGGATGAATATTTAGAAGATTGCATCGATGGCATGTTCGAGGGGTCGCCATATGGCTATGATGTGGTGGACGTCTCATCCAAGGAGATGAAGGCATTGTTGGAGTATGTACAAGAGCACTTCACGTGGGGAATCATCCACCAGTGGGGTAAGTGATTCATATATCAAAGTCACTGTCTGGCTGGTATATCATTTGGTGTAGTCACCATGTGGCTCAACACGATCACCAGCTCGGGCGCTAGATCGCCACAGAAGGGCTCAGGCCACGACAATTCAGACTCAGAACCCAGTGATGCAACTGGAAGTGATGATGGGTCTGAGAAGGCAGGCGGTGGTGACGTGTCCGAGGGGGCAGGCTGGGGCAAAGAGTCCCAGAAGGCTGCCAGCTCTTCCAAGGATATGGAGGCCGCATCCGAAGGTACATAGCCAGCTTGTGCACCGGGGTAAATTGTAATTTCACCAACACTAGGCTATGTGGCTCCCATGGACATCGTGTCCGAGCCCCAATCAGGCATTGACGAGTTAGCTCCGAGCAATGGATTTGGTTCATTGTTTGCTCCGTACGTATAGTCTGTTACTGACGCGAATATTCCTGGCATCGCATGATCACACCCTGCCCCCGAATCAGCTTATGCTGAAATCAAAGCGGCCACAACAGGAGGAGAAGGGGCAAGAGGAGCAAGAGCAGGTCGAGAATGATGTGCCTCCTCAAAAGCGATCAGTGATGCCTGCAGCTCGGGCTCAGCAGGGGCTCATTGGATTCCTGCCATTGTGGACCATCAGGCCTGTGCCCACTGAGTAGTATGTACCTTGTGCTGTGTGTTCCATATTTCTAATGCAACGTTCCTGTCTCGTACATGTAGTCAGTCAGTGAGATATGAACCAAAGCATCCAAGAACAGCCACTACCCACACTCCAAGACGAGTGTTCATGAGAAATCCTACCCATGACGGAGAATGAGGAGAATGATGGCACGATTGGAACTATGATCGTGGATTGCGACTTGCTTGGTACAGGCCAGCCTGAAGCTTATATTCCAAAACAGACAATGATGGAGTCTGAGCAGCCTTCTCAAGACATGGATGGCGAAGACGACTATTTCATGAATGCCAATGTCCATGAATGGACTGGAATCAATCCTCCCTCTCAGATGGAAGATGCTCCAGAGATTTCCAACTTGCCAAACACCTCAGTTGACCATCTGAACATGCCTGGATCTACCATGGATGTTGTTGTCAAGTGTGGTAGAGGATGACCTAAGAAGGTGCCCACAAATCCTCAAGAGGTTGATGTTCAAGACACGTGCGGTAGAGGCTGTCCATCGTGGCGCACCAAGAATACAAAGGGAAAGGGAAAATGAAACATCGCGAAGGATACCTCGACCTTTATTCACACCAACGTGGTCAAGAGGCACACATCCACTTTGAATGCAACCATAGCAGAGCATGATTACGACTATGATATGGTCATGGTCACCATCAGCCCACGTGAAACCACACTGCGGCCCTCTTGCAACATCCTTCATGTATAGGATGAGTGGGATGGCCATAGACAATGTGATGCAAGACTTGTGCGATAGGGTGAGGCGCTTTTCAATTCACTATGCATGATTGGACTGTCATTGAGCAAGAGAGTTACACAGTTTTTGGAATCCAATCCAATTCAATAGTTGCCCTCAGAGGTCTGGTTTGAATTGCTGGGCAGGCGAGTCAGGGCATGTTACACTAGTTGCATAGTAACTAGTCAAGTGTAGGCTTCATGTGTAGCATACAGACACTTAGGGGTCTCACTATCCAACTATCCCTTGTGCGCACACAGGGAGCTCGAGGGACTTGTGGAAACTAGAAACTATGCGTAGATTGCATAGAACTAGCTAAAGAACCATAGTACATGTCAGCAGGTATTTATACTAGACTACTATGAGCACAGACCATTGGGTTCTAGGGCATCCCTTAGGTTCTAGGGTAATGTCGAGTCATAGTGAGTCATACTGGGTAAAGGGGAAGAAAGATGACATAGACGTCATCAGGAGATATAAGCCGTCCATTAGAGTGAAAGAACCGAGCCAATCGGAGTGAGATTAAGAAAAAGCGAACAGTTGACAAACAGTTCAGTGTGGGAAAGTCGCGCTGACCATGGGAAAGTTCTCCGAAAGAAAGGAAGAAAATGAAAGTAATTACAATTCAAAGAGAAGATCATCAATGTAGATTGATGAAGTGTTTGCCTCTATTGTGGCAAGTACCCTAAAGGCGTCAGAGGCCCCGTAAGATGAAGGAAGAAGGGAAAAGGGGTCTGACGATAGCAAAACTGTAACAGGGCACTTCAGCTGGCTCAAATCATAATCAAGCACCTTGACTCCCCCAACTTAAGTGTGCTTACTGGCATTATCTGTCACCTCATTTGCTATACCTCAAGTACTCCCATTATTTTGGATTACCATGTCTGGGAATCCATGGCCCTTCTCCAGTTTTCCAGGATATGTGAGCGATTCAGCTTGTTCTTCCTGTTCGATTTGGAACTCAAAAAATCACCTCTGCTTGCTACCATCCAACAACAAGATAATGCAGAGGTACTACAGCTGATGGGTGCAAAGCTGAAGAAGGACAACAAATCTATGTGGCCTAGAATTCCCAGGGATGATGACCCAGAACTGTTTCCCATTGGAAACATGCCTACCTGGACCATGTTGATCAAGACGGTTTGAGAACAGCTCTGGTTGATCATGCAATCCTGGATGTGGTCCGGTGAGCTGTCCCTTCTAGAGCCTGTCATTGGCAAGCTGTTTGTTCAGTTCACATGCCAGCTTTGGATCCAGATAGACAGCGCATGGCTGATAGACCCAGAAAATAGGCCAGAGCCAACATCCTTGGAAGATGCGATCCAAACATGGTCTCTCAACAGTATCATCAAGACCCTTCATGCATGTACATTCAAGGCATGCAATGCAGACATACCAGGAAGTGCAGCAGTTGGTCGATGCCAGCCTAGCTTTACAGAAAGAATGAATACCTTCTTCCCAGATCCCACACAAGACTCTAAGCCTGCAAACAGGTCTCCCTGGAGTTTGTTTTGGTTGAAGCCAGGTTATATTTGGAAGTACCATCAATCCATGAAGAACCACACTGCATCAGAAGAATTTGAAGTGACTGATTGACTTGAACAGATCTTTTCAGTGCTTCAAACACTTCCTGAATCACTCAAAGGAAGTTCCAAAATACCTGGAAGGACATGGAGACTGGAGGATGATAACATAGTGCTGATTATGAACCCAAAGTTCATACAGTGAATGAGGTGGCATGTCGACTATGGTTCTGCTATATTGAGGGAGGAAGGGTTGTGGTTGATGGAGTCCAGATTTGGATCCATTCATTAAATGGATACATGATCGCATTATGTAATTAATGTGAACAATAAGCAAATAAACCCTTTACCATGAACTTCTCATCCACACAACCCACTCCCCTTCACACAATGGCCACCAGACACTTCCGCCCTGCAAGGTCTAAATGATGCACATATCGACAAGCTCATTGTGCAACGCCGTGCAATCCACCACCATGACGGTGGCCATCAAGTCAGCGTCAATTTACATATGGCTTGTGGCATCACTCCCATTGCACTACATCCAACATCTTACACGGTTCATCTGGTGGGAGGATTGCCTCCGCCTCGTATTGCATCTCAACAATGAGATTCAAATCCCCTGCCAGTTGCATACAAACCTGAAGAGGATTCTGTGGTACATGGACAAAGTATTCGAGAGGTTCGTAGTGGAGCTCCCAGACAAGATAGACAATGAGGATGTGTGTCACAGCGATACCTTCGACAACTACTTGAAGATAGAATATTGGGTTGGTCGTCACGAGCCCATACATGTGCAAAACTACTGACGTTCGAACCATAGAAACATTCAGTGATGTCGAGGAATTAGGTATGATTTCATTGTGTCCTCCAATCTACTAACCTCGAATGCCACCCAGATTGGGCGGCATACGATAAACACCTGGGCTTCATTTGGTCCGGCATCAGAACTAAATACACGCTGGTGGCGGTGGCCTGGATGAAGCAGACTGCAAACATGATTTTGATGGAGATGAAGAAGGTATATGATCCGCCTTTCTGCAGGGACACAGAATGTGAGTATATCATTACGTCGCGATGAAGTGAGACTTACTGTAATGTAGTTGGCTATACATTTCATGAGTGTGAGGAAGATAGTGAGGATGCAGGACAACAGTGGTAGTGATGGGAGTGGTGTGCAGGAGGAGTGGGCAGGCTTGGGGGGGCGGTGGTGATGTAGAGGAAGAGACAGACATTGACAAGAGTCAGGAGGCCGAGCCTAAGAAGCCGCAAAGCGGCTTCAGTGGCGAGGAGTCCCCTCCATCAAGAGGTTCTTCCCACGCCACTTTTCATCAACTCAGATGCTTGCCTATACAGATGTTTCACCCCTCTTTACTGGGAATCACGAGACAGACATTGACGAGAGTCAGAAGAAAGGCAAGGGTGGAGGAGGAAGTGGAATGAAAGGAGGAACGTACATGAAGGAGAAACAGACCAATGTGGATGATGTGGAGGAGGATGCAGAGGGTGAAGAGGTGGAGGAAGTCGAGATAAAGATGGTGAAGATGAACGGAAAGGGGAAAGTGAAGGAGGCGGGGCATAAGAATGAGGGGATGAAGACAAGGGCTAAGGCAAAGGCAAGTGGAGGGGAAAGGGGAAAGCGCAGCACAAGGAGAAGTGCAAGGATTAGCAAGGGGGAGAGGCAGAAAGAGGACAATGACTCGTCTGAAGTGTAGTTGGTAGTTGGTCATCGCTACCTTCATGGACTCCGTCCTCGCCATGTCTAGTTTCGATTCATGTATTCATATGTTTGTGGTTATGCTACTCATTTCAACATGCTATGAAGATGATATCAACATCAAACTAGGACTGGTTCGGTGCTTTGGTGTAGTTCGACATCGCTGTATGGATGTCTAGGATATGTATATGTATTTGTACTGTATGTATTGAGCGTTCTACAACACCGAACAACACCGAACAAGTACGTGTTCGGTGTTGTTCAGTGTTGCAGAACTTCTAACCCACTATGTATCGATGTGTGCCGTATGTGTCAGGTGTGCTATGGATATTCCATGCGTTCTATAACACTGAACTACTGCTATTGCTGTAGTTGTGTACCATGGAACACATTGGTGGCTTATCCCAAATAGGAGCCAATGGTGGCACTGATTGAGAGTACATTCCAATATCTACACTTATCCCCATGGCCTGCAAAATTGTCCAACAAATACGAATGAACTACACACCCCAATATTTACACAGCATTTGGATGATCCTTGTGATGTCATCGAGCTTCAACAAAAATTGCTGCATCTTATTGTAGACATATGAGTCCACTGACATCTGTGAAATAGTGCATAATGAGGTATGTAGTGCAAATATGTACACCTGAAGGACTTCAATGTAGTCCAACTACTCTCTCCACATAGTACAAAAACAACTGCATGATCCTGCTATAATACCTGGGAGATGGGTCCCCTACCAACCATGATGTGTATGCTTCCAAATGCATCCATGTGACCCCCAGCTCTTGTTGTGCCCATTTCCGTATGCTTTCATTCATCCAAATCACCATCAATGTTGGTATCACCACATCTTCCCACTCACATTTTGTCTTCCCACCTTTGAAGTCCCCATGCAATGTGTCAGAGCATGATGGGACATGACACTTCCAGCATATCCCCTTCCGGGTCACACTCTGTGGGTAGCAGATCTTCTTCTTCCAGTCTCTCATGGCCCCAAACCCTCTGCAATCTTGCAATGTCGGACACTGGAATATCCCACTGTGTGTGACATTCCTTTCCATCACCAGGCACATACCACATCCACGATCCTTCACCCTGTTCATCACCAGTCGCATTCAGTTCACCTCCTCTACCACCCCGGCCAGTTGATTTACCCGCCGCTTCTTCGATGCCTGAGCTGCAAATGTGAATTGATTCTGGTCTGAAGGAGCATCATTCACCAATCCATGCTTTGATACCGATGTCGATTGTTTATGACGTGTCATTTCCATCCCTGCTGTAGGCACTGTATGCAATGTCACCATTGACAGACTTCGTTTGTGGCCAGCGACTACTGTCTTCCCTTTCTTTGATTCCGCCTTATCCTTGCAGACCGAGCACAGTATGTTCGCTGGGTCATCATTGCATTCCAACCCCTTCCCATTGATGTAGAGTGTCGTCCCAAACTGTAGGCATCGACCGGCTCCATGCACATAGACATGCTCATGTGCATACCATAGACCTTTGTGATCCTGCGCCCCCTTTATGACTTTTGGGAGCTGGGGGTATGCTGTTGGAATGATAACACATCTTGCACCTTCACCATCACGTCCCCCATGTCCTTGCGCCTAGATAAGTTCACACATTTCCAATGCCATCTCGAAATGGATGGTCAGTCGGACATGAGGATAGTCATTTCCAGTACTGAATGCACTTGTGCATTCCATGATTGATGTCATTCCTCCTCGCCATGTGTCATACATTTTCAGTCGCAGTTCATTGGTCATTGTCTTTGCGCCAGTATAGAATGGCCAGCCAGTCTTCCCACTAAATTAGCAAATATGCTTGCTCCATGACATCCAGCCACATACCATTGCAGCCAGGGATTCTCCATCCTCGATGTATGCCACAAATACAAGCTCTTGGTCCTTCGATGTCCACCCTTTCTGTTCCCTCGATACCATGTCCTTGATCGTCCCTGGGATGTCTTTAGAACAAAGGGGTTGCTTGAGGATGTATTCCAACTCTGGTCAGTTGCTGCTTTGTCTAATCTCCACAGCATTCTCTAGCACTCCAAAGGACGTCCTCAAGATGGAAACACTTGCAGGAGGTATTGAAACAACCGAATGCAAGTTGTAGTTCGACTTCAAGTTATCACCAAAAGGTCAACTTGGAAAGAGGAAGAGGATTCTACTGAGTCCGACTTGAGTGGGAAAACCCAAGAGAACTAGACTGGGGATGCCAGTACTAGCCTTGGAGTTTATATATCATACTGTGGTATGTACATGTTTGTATCGGATCTACCAATGTAGGGCATAGGGTGTGACATGAGGTAGCGGAGATTAAGAACATGTGTTAGTGCATGAGGCATAATGGAAGGGAAGCGTAACATGCTGCTAGAGCATGTAACGGAAATGAAAAGGAAGTGTGCACAGCACGGAGATGAATGTGGGAATCAATATAACCATATATGGTCCATTGCAACTAATGCAGTGTGTATCCTGTGACTGATGTACTAGCCTGCACAGTTGAAGGGAAATAAAGGGTCAGGTGATCATAAAAAGAGAAAGCAAATGACTAAGTCCATTATGTGCATGTGGCATTGTTACTGATTGTAACAGGTATTGTGCCACTGAGCAGGACAAGTTGCATGCTGTGCCCTCATAGTTCATCCACATGTTCAAGCGAGGAGTGGAAGTCATTGGACAGAAATGGAATGTGTGCTTCATCAAAGACCAGCTGAGTGATAGGCAGCTTCTCATTTAGCTCTGCTATTGTCTTACACCATCCAGATTGATGTGGGAATGGAGTTGTCCTCCATTGATGGATGGATGGTGTTCTTGATAGGGAATTGCATGATGTCTGATTTCCGCTTCCAATCCATCATGAGTGACTTCAATGGAAGGACCACAACAACCCCTGTGTTGCTTGACACAATGGCAGGAATGATGGCCAGCATGGATTTCCCCCCACCCGTCTTCAGCATTGCAACCACATCCATATTGTGTTCCATGATGGCAAGCACCACCTTCCGCTGCTCTGCAGAGACCCATGTTGCATCGCAGTTGTTCAAGGCTCGCCTCAGAGCTTCCAAACAATGCAGCTCGATGTCAACACTCTCAGTGACAGTGACTCCACCTGCTGTAGGTGACATCACAGCTATCATTGTATTGACCACTAGCAG
Source organism: Gastroboletus turbinatus (assembly GCA_038090655.1). NCBI lineage: Eukaryota > Fungi > Basidiomycota > Agaricomycetes > Boletales > Boletaceae > Gastroboletus > Gastroboletus turbinatus. The sequence goes on from JBBPND010000249.1 coordinate 10,787, forward strand.
AGCAGATTAATACAGACTGACCGTCAAAATCAGCACATTAATGGTAGCACTTGTTGATTCTTCCAACAGGAGTTAGAGTTAGATCAGTGAACATGCCCGATTATTGCCCCACTCACAAGCCGCCTCTGGCATCCATTTGCTGTCCTCTATGACACCTGCCACACCTGTGATACAAGGTCAATCTTGTGAACAAGTTTGCCAAGAGTCTCACTTACTGGCTGCCTTTCACATCGAAGGCATGTCTTGATTAGCATACAAATCATCCACATCCATATCCTCAAGATTCATCAGTAGGTGGATAGGCTGTGATAAGGCATTGCTGGCCATGCCTTCCTCAAATATATATTTGATGATGGGCCGCTGTGACATCACATTGCTTGTCATTGCTTCCTTGATTACAGATTGAATGATGGGACCGATGGAAGTTACTATCTTATCGAGTAACCTAGTTTCCATATTGCTGATCAGCTTGTCTTCTATCTTCTCTAAGACACAGTCAGTAATCTTCTCTTCTGAGAGAATATATTGCTTTGCTTGACGATGGCCCAGCACATCCCTCTGTGCATCTATACCCAACTGACCAGACTTGGCCAAATGCTGAAACTGCGCTGAATCAGTACATCTGTATGATAGACCTTGACCACCTGGCATGGTATGCATAATCTTTTGCCACTTCACACTAGAATCCAGGAATTAGGGGAGAAGATCTTCTGCAGCACCTGCAAGTGCATCAGGGCTAGGACCATAGATACAATTTTCCATCGCCCATGTATGGCCAGCTTGAAGGACATCAACTGTATTGTTTTCGTCCAAGTCAAGAAGCTCTTCTGTATAATGTGCAAGCTTGCGCTTGAAGGCGAAGCTGATGTGACACCATGGATTGACAGTCAGCTTGCAATTGACATGGGGTAGGCTCGTACGAGCCATGATGTTGCTGAGATCATTGGTGTCAAACAACCTGTCCACAGTGACAAAGAGATGGCTTTGATAGAGGAGTGACACATCATGTGCATTTGGATGGCACAGATGAACAGCAAGTTCAGCAAATGGTCTGGCCAGTGCAAGGGATTGGACCATGAGATCGCCTGTAATGCCATCAAGGGAATGCAGAATCAGCTTGTCAGAACCTGTCATGGAGCTCATCTTGTTGTAACAATGAAGGATGGTGACATGCTTGCCCATTATGACAAGGTTCTGATGAGACCTATATTTCGTGTTGCAAAGCAACATAGGGGTTAGCTCCATTCCATGACCTGGAGCACCACTGAGCATTTCACAACACATCAGCAGATGGGCTTGAAATTCCGCATAGTCACAAAGCCATTGAAGGAGTGCGCCACAGTTCCATGTCATGGCACCACCATGAAAATGACCAAAGGAGTCCCTGATGATTGGATCTGCCATGAAAACATCTGCCAGAGCATCACGGTTGCTGAAGCAAGTGTTGTGAGGGTCTGTGAGGAAGGAATACCTGACCTCATTGTTACCCATTTGTCTGCAAGGTGATCATAGCAAACTCGCAAGTCCATGCCTAGCAGGTTTTCTTGAGAAGAAGGACGACAAGGAGCAGTGACAGGGTCCAAAACACACCAGAGGACACAAGAAGAACCACCCCTACACAACTGTTGCATCTTGCATGGCAACCAGTCATTAGAAATGGGAAGTTTGGGATGAGCTTGTACATAATGAGCACACCTGTTGCTCTTGATTGCCAGAACATGAGGACATTGACTGCATGTGAAGCCATTGTGTATCTTCAAATCTCTGAATGGCATAACACCATCATCAGTGAGCTGTAGAAGAGGAAGACTTTGTGGATGTCCAAGAAGTTGACAAGTTGATCAAAGAATAATCTATTCAACTTGGAGCCATTGTGTTTGGTGCACAAGTGGTGTTGGACCTGGCAGGGTGCCAAGGCTACAAGGCAGATGTTGCAGCAAAGGGCAAGCAACTGAGGATCGATGTCGATGTTGATATGCTCCAAAAATGGATGATGGAGCAAACCATCCTTTGGATCATAGACCTGTGGTGATGCTAAGGGAATTTTGTGATGGGGGAAAAGTGTATGCTTACTGGAGCAGTGAGAACCTGATGTTGGACTTGGTCAGGAACTGGGTGATCTTGGACATGGGAAGGTATTTCCTAGAGAGTGTTGTCATTTATGGGAAGGGCACAGAATAAAGAATAGTTACCTGAGCTGGGATGTGAGGAGATGGATGTATTTTCTTCTGAGTGGTGTGGAGATACCTAAGGGGACAGAAGGTGATAAGATGGGAGATGAACCATGGAAAGAGGAGATGCTTACAAGATCATGGCTTTCCTGAGGCTGGGAATGGAGAGGAGAATTGGTTGAGACCAACTGTACACTTCTTGTGATGTTTGGAATATTCCTTGCGAGTATTGAAGGTAGTCTGACACTTTTCACAAGTTGGCATGATGAGAAATAGGTAAAAGTGGTGAAATGTGAAAGTGGTAGATAGAGATGATGGTGGGATGGAAAAAAAATTGAATGAAAATGAGTAAGCAATTGTCAACATAATGGTTTGTTTGTTAGCACAGCCACATTTCACACAATGACCATAGCCAAAAGAGGAAGCTGTAAGAAATGGAGCAGGCTCTAACCACCTGATGTGTTACACTAGAGGGATAACTTAACCGTAGCATACTCCCTGTGTAGTATGAGACACCTAGAGTGAGGACTAATGCTATCCAAAGAGATTGGACTGGCACAAAGGGGTCTCAGTATTGGAGTGTGCACACAAGGAGTGCTGGGATGATGCTAAGAAATACACTTGTATTGCTTACAACTAGATCAAGATATATAATGGTACATTGGATACAAGTTTATATAGTGGGACAAGAAGGGCACAGGCCACTCTATGTCATAGTGAGTCAGGACAAATGGTGACAGTGTGTGTATCATGCGAGGTGATCATTAGTCAGTGGGCATCAAAGTGACTTGTCCGGATCAGAGCAGATGGAGCATGGGAAAAACAAAGTGAGTGTGCAAAAAGTGAACATAGGTTTGATGTATGTTTGATGTATGTTTGACATATGTTTTGCTTAGAAGAGAACCCATGTAGATATGTTTGGCATATGTTCAACATATGTTTGATGTTTGATGTATGTTCAATATATGTTCAGCATATGTTTGGCCTATGTTTGGCCTAAGTTTGACATATGTTTTACTTAGAAGAGAACATTGTCCATGTAGATATGTTTGGCATATGTTTGGCATATGTTTGATGTTAGCATGGGAGAGTTGGGGAAACAAAGAGATGTAAGAGAATTCCTTAGAAGAGAAAATCATCCATGTAGATATGGGTTATGTCAGCAGAGGCTGACACAAGCACCCAGGTAGAATGAGAGAGCCCATGGGACAAATGAATCAAAAAGAAGGAACAAGGAAAATTTGTAACAGTGAGAATGGTATGACTTAGTATGTGAGTAGGGTTATCGATGCGCACCTGCGCACAGGCCATTCTTGGCCATGAATGATGGGTAAGATTATTAGGATATTGTATATACATAATATGCAGTGTCTCCACTGATGTTCAGCAGGTTCAACGTGTCTATACATATATCTAAGGAAGTGTATAGTATAAATTACACATAGTCACCCACCCAACCTATCTACCTATGTATTATATAGTCCAGTACTTGTTACTCTATCTATTGCATCCACTCTCTCAACTTAGGTTCCATACGCATATATGCAGATGAGTGCAGTGAAAGTGTAGGAACAGGATACCAAAGTGTAAGAAAGAGTGTGCAGAAACCATACACAATGTATGAAAAGTGTCTGAAAGTGTAGTGAAAGTGAGGTGAAAGTGTAGTGACACATGTAAACAAAGTGTAGGAAAAGTGTATAAAAGAGGTGCTTAGTATTATATCACATAGTTGTATACACTTCCCTGGATATATATGTAGACGTGCCGAACATCGACCGATCACACCTATTTCCAATGCACATGTCACAATCGATCGATTCTTCACTAATTTGGTAACTGCACATGTAATACATATTACATGAAGCACCTATTCAGGACAACATTACCCCCACAACTGTAACAGCTATTTATAGTTAGCCCTTTTGGCCACCTGGTGTCGCTGCATATGTATATGTGTGGGTTGATACACTGTAAACGAACACTGATCACCATGTCTGACATCTTCTACCCTGCCACCATGAACGGAAACCGATACTATGTGGCTGTTGAACAGTACATCTTCCTAAATAAACATGACCTGTGCACTGTTGCATAGGTCGCAAACCTCAGTACATATGTGTGTAGAATTCGCCGAACAGTACTGGTGATTGTGGACAATAGGCTAGGGTCACACTGCACTGCCATCCACTACTCTACTGTCTGGTGTACACATTCGCTAGCTACAAGTGTTGACCTGCCGAATCTGCTGAACATAGCTGCAAAGTCTTACCACACATACACTACATTACATGGAACACTTCACTTGACACATGTGTGGACCCACCGAACCTGCCAAACATTACTACTACCTAGCATTACTACTCATACTGTCTGTTCTCTAGCCCACTTCGCCCAACTGATGATGGACCTGCCGAACTTGCCGAACTTGAATAAACATAAGGCATTGATTACATCATCTTACTAAAAGGTGACAATGCCAATCTGCAGAAGAGGGATTCTGGGATGGTCCACTATCTATAATATTTAGGTATTTATAGTACTCATTGAACCTTGTTCCACTTTGGCTAACTGGTGGCGCCTTGTCAGATATATATGTAGGTCTGAAGTATTGGTCTAGTAGGTTTGATCTGCCATCATTCTCCCTCGCTTGATGAACAACCATATCGCTATGTCCAACCTGTTCTAATCCAAGACCATTGCAGAAAACAAGTATCATATTGCCATCCTGGACTGATGCCCTTTCTATAGGTTATTCCCCACAGGCCATGCAATCCCCAGCATTGACGGCAATGGAAGAGGCTGAATCATTACCTCCAGCTTTACCTGATGTCTCATCCATTACCCCATTCCCACAGGCCACTCATTTAGCAGAGTTAATGGCCCGACCCATATTCATGTCTGCTCCTGAAGTGATGGTTGCAACTCCACCACCAATGTCCATCAGCCTGGATGAGTCTGACAGATCTCATATCTCTTCCCTTCCATTGCCTGTATGATTGCAGTCTCAGGACACTCCTCCACCAATGGGACATACCATGACCCTACGATGTAGAGCAAGGTACACACAATCCTCCATCAGTGAGTATTGCATATGACCATTACTACCCTATCTAATATAAACACATACTGGGTGGGTGACACAGGATGACTGACTGCAGTGAAAAAAAGAAAAAAAAGAAAAAGGCCATGCAGGACGAAGGCCTTGATATAGAGGCTGTGGTGAACACCGACCCCTCCTCTCCATATCATTTTGAATCCGTCACTCTGATCATCAGGTCACAGGATACTAAAGCCAATGTGAGGAGGAAGCAGGAAGGCGATGTAGGAAGGCAGACTCGG
>JBBPND010000250.1:0-16256 GCA_038090655.1 Gastroboletus turbinatus
CTACAATGCTGTCATATTCGCGTACGGCCAGACTGCAAGTGGAAAGACTTTTACGCTTGTAAGCACATTCTAGCAAGTCTCTTTCTCGAGTGCTTAATGTGTGTGACAGTCTGGAAATGAAGACCAACCAGGTATCATCCCAAGAGCTATGAAAGATGTCTTTTCTCACATCAGGAGAACACCGACGCGCGAATACCTGCTTCGTTGCTCCTACCTTGAGATTTACAATGAAACCATTTACGACCTGCTTTCTCCACCTTCGGTGTCCGCGACACAACCTGTGCAAATCATTGGACAGGGTATCCTGGCGCCTCTTCGAGAAGAGGTCGTCACAAGTCTAAAGGGTGTACGCGAAGTAATGGATAGAGGAGAGAGACATCGCAGGACTGCGAGCACGGATTGGAACGAGAGAAGTAGTCGAAGTCACAGCGTATTCAGGCTTGTAGTTGAAAGCAGAGAAAGAGGCGAGGGGAAGGCGGAGTCGAGTGGTAGGCAAACACCAGGTACAAGGCCGCCAACCCCAGGAGGAACGAGATTGCAGACCATCGGAGGAAGGAGTGTGCAAATGTCAGTGTTGGTGAGGTCACATTTTGCTCTGACATGGATTTGCACTGATAAAACCTGGCCCTTAGAGTCTGATCGATCTCGCAGGGTCCGAGAAAGCAACTTCGGACAAGGAGAGAACGCGGGAAGGAAAGTATATCAATACCAGGTACGTTTATCTCTGACACGCCTTGTGTCAATCGTTGGTTGATGGGATTTGTCAGTCTTCTTACCCTCGGAAGCGTCATTGGTACTTTGGCAGACAATGCCGCCAAGAATAAAAAGTATGACTATGTCTGCTGAAATGCAGACAGAAACTCACCTATTCCTGCTACCAGTGACCACGTTCCTTACCGTAACTCCAAGCTCACGCGTCTTCTTCAGCCTTCGCTCTCTGGAGATGCTCGTATCAGTGTCGTTTGCACCATGAACCCAGATGTTCATGCCGTAACAGAAAGCACGAACACACTACAGTTTGCGTCACGCATTAAGCGTGTGCAGCTAAGCGCGAAGAAGAAGGAAGTCATCGATACCGATGCTCTCATTGAGAGATACCGCAAGGAGATTGAAGAACTCAAGACGAAATTGGCAGAGCGAGAGGCGGAGGCACCAGAGAGGAATCGGCGGATGAGCGCACGAGAGGTATGTCTATCCCTGAACCGTGATCTCTTGAGTCGAGGCGAGCCGTCATGTCTTATTCTTTTCGTCTTCTAGCAAATTGACGAATCCAAGGCGATGAAAGATCTTAATGCGCGGATACAGCAACTGACGAAACTCATTTTGACGAGTCAGACCGTGGACGAGACCAAAGGGGACGAATCTCGTCCAGCAAGTCCGTCCAAGGTCGATTTCGATATGTCGCCTTACCAGGTCGGTACCCAAGTTCTAGCGAGCTTGTCGCTGTTTGATAACATGATGTGTAGCTCCAACAAGAGCTCCTTGCTGCCGGACGTCAATTAGAGTCTCAAGCTAACCAAATTCTCTCACTTGAGGCTGCGCTCCTCGCTCGTCCTGAGCTCCCGCCTGACGCACCCGAAACGGAGAAAGACAAGCTAATTGCAGAACAACAAAAGTCTATCCGAGAGCTCGAAATTGTCGTATGTGGGTACGAAGACAACCTCGGCGAGCCCCTCCGCCAAGTTCGTGAAGACGTTGAACGCGAGTGGGAGGACCGACTGGCCGCGGAGGTGAAACGACGGGAAGAGAAGGAAGTATGGGCGACTGAACTCGTGAAGCAGTTCGAGAAAGAAAGGAAGGTGAGGATCAAGTTGGAGGAGGAGAGGCGTGCGCTGGCGGCGTTTGTGAGCAAGTTTGACGCGTTGGGATTGGGTGGAGGAAGCATGCTTCCACCATCTTCTGTTTCTGTGTCGGCTTCTGCGCCGTCGGGGTTGGGGAGGGCCAAGTCGTACTTGAACAAGATCGGGTCGGGTGGGCTTGGGGTCGTGGCGGAGGAGACGGAGAGCCCAATGAGGATCGATGTGAAGAGTCAGCCGAGTCTGCTGGACCAGACGCCAGAGGATGACTGGAGTCTAATGGAGGATGTCAGCTTCGAGATGGAGGTTGGAAAGGGGAAAGTTGTAAATGGGAAGAGAACAGACAGTTCGTTGAAGGAGATCCTTGGACGGCGCAAGGAGAACATTCCGGTGTAGGATGAATGGATGGAGGCAATATGATTGAATATGGATTGAAATGTTTTATGTGCTGGTATGTTTTTCTTCTCAATTTCGTTTCCCCCCTTTTGTAGTTTAAATTGTGCCTCCTTACTTGTGCTCCGAGTTTTTACGACTCCTAATGAAACATGTAGTAAATGCGGACACCTTCAAGTTGTGACGACGAAGTCCGACCACGCTGTTTCGACGCCCAAGGCTTCTCTCCCAAAACCCACTGGGAAGTTTTGCAGGGTGTACATGGGCATAATCCTGAGTGTGTAGGACGAGTCCGTGTGGCTTTTACCCTGCAAAATCCGACCAACTGTCAATGGCAAAGCCCTCCTTCAAGTTAGCGCTCTCTGCTAGTACGCCGAGGTTAGTCCAACTTCTACGCTGCAAGAAACATGGCGGGGTCGTCACGATTCATCGTCGTCGATTCCCCACATAGACGTATACCCAGATCCTCCGAAACGTCTTGCCATGGTTTGGCCTTGGAACGCCGTTCGCCCGGGCCATTGCCTGGACGTGTCAGGAGGAGTATCGGATCCCTATATTGTTCAATAGTTCACAACGGTGCTCCGCTGGCACTATTTATTCGAGACCCGGCTCCATGGATGACGTCCTGTCTGATGGGCACGTCACACATGTTCCCTCTCTACGCCCCAACCCTCAACCAGCCGTCGCGACGATGGCATGTCATCTACAACGGGACAGGGTTCACGGCAAGACGAATCTGGAAGTCTACGTGTCTGCAGCACGCGTATGCGTCGCCGCACATCTTTCGCCTGGCGTTGTTCTCTCATGGAATGACACGCCTCTACCGGTACGCTTGGTGACTGTACTCGGGGACGTCGAGCCTATGGAGTATCAGATCGGATGGTGACCTGCTGTCGAGGTGTCTTCTTAATTTCCGTTGGTGCTCTGTCACGGGTGTTTCCCGGATAGGCTTCTCCCCCGCGCCCTCGGATAGGATTTCTAAAAAAAAGCCTACATAACAAACCATCACCCAACCGCTCCGGTGCACGCAGACATGGAACGATAGCAGCACACGAACCATGTTCATCCTCGTGTTTCTGGTTAAACGATTCCCGGAGGACGAGTCACAAGCTGGCACTGTGAAAGTCTCGAAAATGACAGATAACTCCGCTCTCCTGCGTACACGTTCCCTCGATGGGCCTGTAAATCGTTGTGGCCAGGCAGTGTTCATCAACGCTTCCCAAGAAAAAGTTAAGATTCGGTGGTATAGGGTTTGATGAATAGAAGGTCCTTCAAATTGATATCACACTGGGGAGACGGTATTCCTCTGATCCTGTTGGACAAATCACCAGAAGGGCCTGACGGAAATAGGGTGACACCCAAGGAACAAGGGATCCGTAGGAACACCGATACACGGACGAAGAGTTGGGTCAGCAGGCTATTGGTCCAACGCAACGACTGCGCGTGCGTATGCAAGATCATCGATTGGATAACCCCAAACCGACGTATCGTGTTGTACTCGTCTGCTCTCCGGAGATCGCAGCGCCTCGTCCCCCCTTTTCTCCCCTCTCAGGCTTTGTTTCTTTGCTCTTTTTTTTTTGTCTAGTTCCTTTTGCGCTGGGGTCGTCTGATGGACCAAGACGGGAACAACTCACCCCATAGCGACCGTGTGGAATGATAGAAGGGTCAACCGGCCACACGCGGCGGCTGTCAACCTGATCTGCAGATATCAGCTTCGCAATAGTGTCGTAAATAACACCAAATAGGGGTCTGCGAGGGGTATAAGATCCCCCTACCCTTGGGATGCTACTCATTCCATCTACATCCGAGCAAGTCGTTCTATCACTCTCACTTACAGCATCATGCAGACCGTGAGTGGTGGCCTGCTTTTTCTTTCGTGCGCTGTCGACGACGCGATCGCTGACGAACGCGTTCTTGCAGGTGACCTCCATCCCCGTTAACCACTCGGATACGTGCTGTTCCGGCGCCAAGACTTGCAACTGCACCTCGACGTACGTTTCCGATTTCTCGCTCACCAGCGAACCTCGTCGTTGATCGCCTGCTTCGCTTTTTTCTTTTCTTTTATCGATCTAGTTGCACCTGCAAGTGCGGTGACTGCAAGCACTAAACGCCAATCATACAGCTGGCGTTTGGATCATTCTCTCCAATTTACTTCATTCTCGGTTCCTGCCGTGGGGTTTATTGTGAATGTATCTGTATGAGTAGGTAGACGGGGGTTGTACGAGAGCACGAACGGTGTAGGGATTCTCTGTGTTTTCGTATGGCGTACACTAGTACTGTCGGATGCAGGGTGATCCATCCAATCTGATCCTTTTCTGTAGTTTGTAAATTGTGGGTCGTTCCATACTCGCCCGGGTCCGTCGGCAGTTGAGGCTTTCCTTCGAACGTACGGTCGACGGGTCATTGCCTCGTCCTTCTGGAACTTATCTCAAATTGCTGAATGGGTAACCGGGAGACGTTTGTAAATTACTCACGAAGATTCTGCAGCCGATCAGTCGGACGCGATGCTAGATAATCGTTAATCCATCAATCAAAGAGCTCCATCCTTTCGGAGCCTCTCCGAATTTCACACGTGTGACCTGACAGCACATATCAGTGTACTGAGAGGACAACCTGGGTTGTCGATCCTGTTTGCTACGCCCGTCAGGCACCCCTCTCCGAGGATTAGGGCCATGTACATCACACGCGTTGACAGAATAATTAGGTAAAGGGGCAGTATAGGGCGTGCGGTTTCGAACCCGCGAAAGTTCTCGTGGTGCTTAACCGCTACCCCGACCGCCACCCTTCCAGGGCCGTTTAGGTGAACTACCAATTAAACGATGGAAGGGAGTGGGCTAAAGCAGTGACCGCGAGGGGTATGCTGGGCGCGACCTAACGTTGGTGACGTAGATGTGGGTGAAGGTGGGTGGGGAGAAAAAGGCTTCTTTTCAGTGAGAGTCATCTGTGAGCTGTGATGAGCTGTGATCCCACGCACCAGCTGAGCTACCAGACCCTTTCGGGTGCCTACTGGCAGCGTTTGTTCGGTACTATGACAGAACTAGCCGGCATGGATTCCTGTCCCAGCCATCCCAAAGTTGGGATTCGACAAGCAACACTGACATCCGTTTGGATCGCATCGCGGCAATCAGTAGTGAAAGGTAGTAGAATTGAATATGGTTTCTCGGTCCGTCGAATGTAGTACGGGCGAAAGTCGGGGAACAAAGTATCTATAGCTCAAAAAAACTTGCAACCTGTGCAGTAGTCTGTACCATCGCTTAATTAGTGTGGGTTTTGTCTTGGCCTCGGTCTAGGTCGGGACTGATATCCTAAAATTTGAAGAAGTGAGGACGCGAGTTGGAGGGGGATGAGAGATGGCTGGAGAGGGAGTAAGGGATCAGACGACGTCACGTTATGACCCCGAGGGTCACATCGAGACGATCAACCCGCCTCGGCGATACGCGCGAAGGACGGCCGGACCGCGATTGGTCGAGCAGTCGAGTGTAGTAGCTACTACGAGAATAGTCAGATAGCACACAAGACTCGCGTTTCAAGTTAAGACATATCAGAGGACACCGAGGAGGATTCGGGAGACCAGTGGCAGTGGTGTCAGTGCAGGCAACTCAGTGGAAGGGGGATGTTCCGGTGTGCGTTGAGTGGATGGCTGCAAAACGTTTTCTGTATTTTTTGGGTATTTTTTTCGTACGGTATTTTTTTTACGCAAATTTTACGTATACTCCGAATTTTTAACGACTGCAACATAATACTACGACGTAGTAGACCGGTCGCTTCGCCATAATCAAGCACGCAGCGAATAGAAGCCTTACTATGGTCAAGAATAATACCTCGTGACGGCGACTGTGAGGGTACACCCCGGTCGACCGGATATAACAATGAACCTCAGACGACCACGCGGTTTCTACGCCCATTTCTCTCCCCAAACCTGCTGGGACGTTCGTTCCGGTGTTTTCTGTCTCTCTAGAATGGTCAGGCCAACGACCATGCCTAAGGTGATTGCGGGTCCACATGGGCATGATCCTATCAATTTGTGTAGGATGAGTCTGTGTGACTCTTACCCTGCGAAGAGCTCTCTGCTACCCCGAGGCTGCTCTGACTCCTACTCTCCAGAAGACATGGCGCGGTCGTCACGATTCACCATCGTCGATTCCGTGTATGGACCGTATCCTGTGACTGGGTCTTCCACGGGTTTGGCCTTGGAACGTCGCTCGTCTGTTGCCTAGCATCCTATGCGTTAAAAACATCTTGAACCACACCCTGGACCGAACACTGTCACTATGCAGGGGAGGCCATCCTCGAGGTGTTTCCACAAGGACGACGCAAGCTTTTTCTACTTTTTGCAGGCCCTGCTTGTGCTGTGTCTTCGCTTGATGCTGTCGTTCTTCCATCACTGGGTCCAACGAAGGTGGCTTAGGCGACATTTACAGCTTAGACTGGGCGGGAAGTCCGCGGGGCTTGTTGGCAGAGGTGTCAGGAGAAACACAGGTTCCCTATCGTGCGCGATATTGTTCGGTGGTTCGCAACGTTGTTCCACGGTCACTAGCCTATTCGAGACTCAACTCTACGGATGACGTGATCGGCCGTCACATAGCTCGCCGGTCTAACGTCTAACTATCAACCAGCCATCTCAACAATGGCATGTTATCTACCACTGGGCAGGGGCAACAGCGATACGAATCTGGTAGTCTACTTATCTGCAACACGCATACGCCTCGCCGCAATCTTCCGCCCGGCGCAGTTATCTCATGGAATCACACGGGCTCTATTGTTCACCTGGTTGCTCCACTCAGGGACGTTGGGCCTGTGCAGTATCTGATCCAATGGCGGCCTGCTGTCAGGGCTAACTTCTTCATCCCCATTAGTACTGGGGTGTTCTCGTGCACACTACGGTGTCAGTGGACTTGGTTCAGATGGTTCTTCATCTCCGCCCGCTCGAGTTGGACTTTGAAAAATGTCTTCACGAGAAACCATCACTCTGACGGATCTGGGGCGTGCAGAACTCGGACATGGAAGATAACTCCACGCTCTATACTGGTGGCATACGTTTTCCCTCGATGCCTGTAAATCGCCGTGAGGTAGTGCTTATCAACAACGTTCGAACGTTTCTCCCCAGAGAGTTATGATTCGGTGCTATAAGGTTTGATGCATGGTCAGTCTTTCATCTGTATCACAGTTGCAAACGGGTAGGCTGTGGAACCGGTCCTGTTCGGCATGTCACCAGAAGGACCTGACGATAATAGGGTGGCATACCCAGGGACAAGGTATCCGGAGGAACACCGCGACACGGACGAGGGTCTGGGCCAGCTGGGTATCGATCCAACGATTATGCGCGCGCATGCAAGATCATCGGTAACCCAAACCGACGTATCGCGTTGTACTCGCCGAGGACCACAATACCTCATCTCCTTTCTCTCTCCTCTTGTTCCTGTTTTATTATTATTTTATTTTCTAGTTCTTTCCTGGTCTCTCTATGAGGAAAAGTGAAAGAAAAAATGATGGTCGTCACCTCATCCCGTTTTGGCTTGCAGTGGGGCCGTCTGACGGAACAAGGAAGCAGGTCACCCCATAGTGACCCTGTGACCTGAGAGATGCGCCACATGGGCGACTGTCAACCTGATCTCCAGAATACTCCAACGACGATCCCCCTCTAAAGAGCGTCGTAAATAAAACCAAATAGGGATCTGCGAGAGGTATAAAATCCCCTCTCCTTGCCCTGGACGTACTCGTTCTCTAGTCCATACACATCCAAGCAACTCGTTCTATCATCCTCACGTACATCATCATGCAGACCGTGAGTGATGGCCTGCTTTTCTTTTCTTTTCTTCTTTCGTGCGCTGTCGATGACGCGAAGGCTGATGGACGCGTTGTGCGACGTTCTTGCAGGTCATCTCCATCCCCGTTAACGAGGCATGCTGCTCCGGCGCCGACGCCTGCAACTGCGCCTCTACGTATGTCTCCACTCCCCGCCCACCAGCGAACCACGTCGTTGACCGCACGCTTTTCCTTTTTTTTTCTCGATCTAGTTGCACCTGCAAGTGCGGTGACTGCAAGCACTAAACGGCCAAGCATGCCGTTGGCGTTTGTTTCCGCCACGAATCCAAATAGCCATGTGTTTCTCCTCAGTTTCCTTTATTCTCGGCTCCCGCCATGGTGTGTATTGTGAGTGTATGAGTGGGTTCGTGCGAGAGCTCAGGTGGTGTCGGTGGAATGGCGGGGATCAATTATGTTTATGTATGGTGTACGCTGTCAGATGCAGGGCGATTCATCCAGTCTGATCATGTTATTGCCCCTGTCATCGTTTGTTCTTTGTTCCAAACTTGCCGTCCGTTCTAACGTGCGATTTAACGTATGATTGACTCCTGCTGGAACGTCCCCGATCGAATGACGACAACGTTTATTCATGGGGATGTCTCCACGCGACCGGTAAACCGAATGCGCGAAGAGGCATTACGGGTGGCGTAACGAGTAACGCCAGTTGCGATTTAACCGCCGGTGTAACTGCTGGTCGAGGAAGATTTGTGTCAGATGAGGGTCAGAGTCTCAGAGAATAGGACGACTACGAATTCACCTGCCAAGCGTCCCGTAGCAATACGGTATGCATCGTGAGATAGTCTACTGTACCTACATCATATATCACGGCAAAGCCATGTCGGATGATGCCAGAGACCGAATGCGACTGATACGATCCAAGTATGGTGGGGAAATGCCTGGACCGACTTACATGCCATATTCGGTCAAGGCTCGAGTGTAACACCAATCTCCCCTGCGATCATGGTTCTGTCTATGAGTATAATTTTTGTTAGGATGTTGGACATGAGTGCACGCTCGAGCACTATGCCGCGAAGGCCCGGAATAGTCGGAGAATCAATACGCGAACAGTATATATGCAGTAACCTTTTTTTTTTCCCTTTCTCCGTAGCCGGCGTTCGCTCTGTTTTACATGTGCTTCGAGTTTTGCCAATGATGATATCGTATGTCGCCATTATCTCCGAATCAATGGACAGCTGTCAGCGGCATTCTAGCGAATGGAAGCTTTAATGGCTCGTGACGATGACTGTGAGGGTACCCGGTCAAACCCATAAAACCCCGAGCGTCAGGCAACCACGGTGTTTTGACCTTCACTTCTCTCCCCAAACCCGCTGGGACGTTCGTTTCAGTCTTTTCTTTTTCTCTCGAATGGTTAGGCCAACGTCCGTGCCTAAGGTGGTGTAGGCTGCACACCGGCATGATCCTGATGAATCCGTGACTCACCCTGTGATCCGACCCAAGCCCTTCTCCAGGAGTCTCTGCTATTCCGAGGCTGTTCTGATCGTACTCTCCGAAAAAAACACGGCATAGCCATCGCGCTTCGCCCATCGTCGATTGCATGTCTGGTTCGTACTACTCCTATGGCCAGGTCTTCCAAAGCATCTCCCCAGGTTTTGTAACGTTACTCACCTTATTTCCCAGCATCGTTTGCGTTGGGGGCGGTCATTCCACAGACTGGACACTATCAATGGAAGGGGAGAACCGTCCCAGGATTTTGTCTAGAGGACGACGAGGGCTTCTTTCCATTTTTGGCAGGCTCGGCCTGCGTGTCGTGGCGCTGCGCTTTCATCGACGCTGTCGACGTCGTTCCATCAAGGGGTCCAACGAGGATGGCTTAGGCGACATTTACACCTTAGACTGGGTCAGAAGTACGCGGCGCTTGTTGGCAGACGTGACAGGAAAAACACAAGCTTCCTATCTCGCGCGATATTGTTCGGTGGTTCGCAACGGTGTTCCGCGGTCACTGGTCTATTCGAGGCTCGACATGGATAACGTGATAGGTCATCTCACATAGCTCGCGCTTTTCCCTTCTTACGCCCCAACTATTAATGACCATCCCAACAATGGCATGTCATCTACCGCAGGCAGGCGCAACAGCAAGACGAATCTGGAAGTCTTCTTGATTGTACCATGCGACATGTCGCCGCACATCTCCCGCCTGGCACAGTTCTCCCATGGAACCACGTTCGAGGCTCTGTTGTCCACCTGGTGACTCCACTCAGGAACTTTGGGCCTGTGGAGTCTCTGGTCCGTGCCAGCCTATCATGGTGTCTTCTTCATCCCCATTTGTGCCGCTCTCTGGTGTTCTCGTACACACACCATGTGTCAAGTGGACTTGGTTCGGGTGGTTTCTGGATCATCCCTCACCTTTGCCTCCTCGAACGTGATTTGAGAAAATGGCTACATGAGGAATCATCACTCCGCGCCGATCTGATGCACGCAGGCATGGACTGATGACGGCGCGCGTGCTTCTCTGGTTGGACGATGTCCATAGGACGAGCCACAGGTTTCGAATGGTGCAGAATTCCACTCCCGCGTACTTGTCGCATGGGCTTTACCACCGCAGTTCAGTTGCGCTTTCCCATAATGCCTCTAAATCGCCGTGGGGCGGTGCTTATCACCCCAAGACTTCGCACTCCATGCTGTGATGTTTCACGCATGGACGGTCTTTCATCTGTACGCAGTGGCAGATGGTCACACACCCAGCGACAAGGTATCCAGTGCAACACCGAAACGCAGGGATCCGGATTGGCTGGCTATCGGTCCAACGATTGCACGCGTGCACGCAAGATCATCGATAACCCCAAATTGATGTATCACGTTGTACTCCTGGGGAACACTGAACGCCTCATCACGTTTCTCTTCCCTGTTATTCTTCGTTTCCTTATTCTTTCTATTTCTTTTCTCGGATGTCTCCATAAGGAACAACGAAACAAGGAAAAATTATGGTTATAATCGGTTTCCTGTATCCAAACGATCTCGTTTTGGCTTACGCTGTGCGGAACAATTTGGGAGCGAGTCGCCCGAGATATCACCTCTACAGGAACGCCGTAAATAACGCCAAATAGGGGTCTGCGAGAGGTATAAAATCCCCTCTCCTTGCCTTGGACGTACTCATTCTCCAGCCTATACACATCTAAACAACTCGCTCTATCATCCTCACGTACAACAACATGCAGACCGTGAGTGATGGCCTGCTTTTTTCTTTTCTTTCGTGCGCTGTCGACGACGTGATGGCTAATGCATGCCTTGTGCGGCGTACTTGCAGGTTATCTCCATCCCCGTTAACGAGGCATGCTGCTCCGGCGCCGACGCCTGCAACTGCGCCTCTACGTATGTCTCCACTCCCCGCCCACCAGCGAACCACGTCGTTGACCGCACGCTTTTCCTTTTTTTTTCTCGATCTAGTTGCACCTGCAAGTGCGGTGACTGCAAGCACTAAACGGCCAAGCGTGCCGCTGGAGCCGCAAACTCCAATAACAATGTTCTCCCCAATTTCCTTTATTCTCGGTTCCCGCCATGGGGTGTGTTCTTAGTGTGTGAGTGAGTGGGTGGGGTCCGTGCGAGAGCTCGGGCAGTGTAGGTGGAATGGCGGGCATCCTTTGTGTCTATGTATGGTGTACGCTGTCAGATGCATCCAATCTGATCATGTTATCACTACTGTCGTTGATTGTCGCTTGTCGTCCGTCGCCAGGTGAGGCTTTCCTTCTAGCGTGCGATATAATGCGTCATTGGCTTCTACTGGAACATGTCCCGAATGGGTACTCGGTACTAGATAAGCAGACTAATCAAATTTGAAGGGCCCCTTATTCAAATTGTTTGTGCATTTTTTCTCAACGAATCTCTCGTGCATTTCGACACGGGCGAAACTCTGCTGGGTACTTAGTAGGTGTGATATGTCATCGTGTCGTCCCGAGTGTAATTCAGTAAAATGCGCTGCACCAACGACTCGGAGGCAATAGTCAAAAAAATCCACTCTTTTTTTGTATTCGTTTGCTTTGATCGAGTTTTAACAATCGTTGAGCAATCGACTCGGTCTACGTCGTATCTCGCCATCATATCCTAATCAATAGCCAGCTGTCTCCGAGCGAATGGAAGCTTCTGGTCACGCTCACCTTGTGACCACGACTGGGAGGGTACCCCCGCGGCCATGCCAATATAAACGACGAGTACCTCAGCGGATAACGCTGTTTTGACTCCCCCCACACACCCACTAGGACGTTCGTTCCAGTCTTCGCTCTTCGTCTGGAATGGCCAGGTCAACGACTGTGCATAAGATGGGTGCAGGGTGCACATCGGCATGGTCCTGTGTGGATAGGACGAGTCTGCGCGACTCTTACCGTGCGATCCAACTCGAGCCCTCTCCTGAGCTCTCTGCTATCCAGAGGATGGTCCGACTGCTACACTCCAGAAGACAATTGGGACAGTCAATGCGATTCGCTATCGTTGATTCCACATACGGATTGTATCCTATGGCCAGGTCTTCCGAAACGTCTCCCCGGGTTTGGCCTTGGAACGTCGCCCGCCTTTGCCTAGCAGCGTTTCTGTCGACAGCGATCGGTCTTGGGACCGGAAACTATTACTGGGGAAGGGGGGAACCATCACCCTCTGGATATCGATAGGAGGACGACAGGCTGCTTTCTATTTTTGGCAGGCTCCGCGTGTGTGCTGTGGCACTGCCTGTTCTTTGACGCTCTTCCGTCAAGGGGTCCTACGACGGCTTGGGACCTTTGCATTTCAAATCGGGTCCGGGTACGCGATACTTGTTGGCAGGAATGTCAGGAAAAATATCGGTTCCCTATTGCGCACGATGTCGTTCGATGGTTCACAAGTTATTCGAGGCTCGACTCCACGCTGCCTGATGGACATCACACATGCCTCATCGCCTTGTCTCTTTACGCCCCAACTATTGACCATCCATCCCAACAATGGCATGTCATTTGCCACAGGGCAGTGGCAACAGCAAGACGAATCTGGAGGTTTACTTGTCTGCAGCATGCGTGCGTGTCGCCGCACCTGTTCCGTCCGGCGTAGGTCCTTCATGGAATCACGCGCGAACTCTACTTGTCTATTTGGTGACCCCACTCAGGAACGTTCAGCCTATGGAGTATCTAATTCGATGGTCGTCGTGGGGTCTTCTTCATTCCCGTTGGTGCTTCTCCAATATGGGGTGTTCTCATACACACGGTGGTGTATCAGGTGGACTTGGTTCGGGTGTTTCCTGGTTACTGTTTCCATCCATCATCCCGACCGATCCGACGCACGCAGACAAGGAGCGATGACGCCATACGCGCCGTGTTAATTAACGCATATCTGGTAAATGATGCCCAACGGACGAGTCACGAGTTTCGGAAGGTGGCAGACAACACCACTCTCTTGGCTGCTTGGTAGCAAGGGCTTTCCTTCGAAGTGACTCTAAATTCCCGTGGGGAAATGCTTATCAAAGTTCGAATGTTTCTCTCCCAAAATGCTAGATTTGGCGTTATCAGGTTTTACGCATGGTCGGTCTTCCATCAATATTGCTGTGGCAGGCAGGTAAGCTGTGGACCCTTTGTTCTCCTGATCCTCGTCGGACAAGTATGGTCCTGTGTGAATAAGTCACCAGAAGGACCTGACAGAGATAAGGTCGCATACCCAGGGACAATGTATCCGGAGAAACGCCAAAAAAACGGACACTGCGGGCCGCACGCAAGATCATCGATAGCCCCAAACTGACGTATCGCGTTGTACTCCTGAGGATCACTGGACGCCTCATCGCGCTTTTCTCCCCTGCTGTTCTTGTTTCCTTGTTATTTCCATTTTTGCCTCGTTTCCTCTTTCTCGGATGTCTCCACAGGACCAATAAAACAAGATAACAACACGGTTGTCATACCATCCCATTTCAGTATATGCTGGGGTCACCTTCTGATGGAAGAAGTGGCCAACTTAAGATCACCCGATAGCGGCCGTGTGGAATAAGATACGCCACACGCGGCGTCTGCCGACCTGGTCTCTAGAATATTCGGACGATGAGATATCGCCTTTGTAGGAGCGTCGTAAAGAACACCAAATAGGGGTCTGCGAGAGGTATAAAATCCCCTCTCCTTGCCTTGGACGTACTCATTCTCCAGTCCATACACATCTAAACAACTCGCTCTATCATCATGCAGACCGTGAGTGATGACCTGTTTTTCCTTTCCTTTGTGCGCTGCCGACACGATGGCTGATGTACGCGTTGTGCGACGTTCTTGCAGGTCATCTCCATCCCTGTTAACGAGGCGTGCTGCTCTGGCGCGCAAACTTGCAACTGCGCCTCTACGTATGTCTCCACTTTCCGCTCACCAGCGAACCACGTCGTTGATCGCATTTTCTTTTCTCGATCTAGTTGCACCTGCACGTGCAGTGACTGCAAGCACTAAATCGCCAACTTGAATCGTGGAACTCCCTTTTTTCGTTTCAGCCCACAAAACCCACAAAACCCAAATAACAATGTTTTTTTTTCTCGGTTCCCGCCTTGGGGTGTATTGTTAGTGTGTGAGTGGGGTCCGTGCGAGAGCTCGGGCAGTGTAGGTGGAATGGCGGGGATCCTTTGAAGTTTGTGTCTATGTATGGTGTACGCTGTCAGATGCAGGGTGGCTCATCCAATCTGATATGTTGCCGCCTTTGTCGTCTGTTGTCGGTTGTTCCATGCCTGCTGTCCGTCTTCAGATGAGCCTTTCCTTTCCGGTGTACGATTCAACGCGTCATCGCTTCGTCGTACTGGATCATGTCTCGAGTGACTGAGAAACGTCTATTTATGGATGTTTCGCAGTGCGACCGACAAACCGAACAATCGGGCACACGACGCTGCCAGAATCATCAAAGAATGCCGCCACATCTAAATTCCGAAACACGCATGTGACCCCAACCACACGCCCACGCCCCCCACTCATCATGCATCATGGATCACCGAATCCCCCTCGTCACTCTCGCGCCCACCACAGCGAAACATACCATGACGATCGACCATACCCACCCGACGCCCCACCGTCTCCCCCACGTCGACGTATTGAGCGCTGTAAAGAGCGTGCTGACGACGACAGGTCCGATCGCGCGTCCGAGACACATGGCCAGCTGGACGAGACCGTTGCTTTGACCGAGGGCTGAGCCCGAGCCCGAGCCCGAGCCCGTTGTCTTGCCAGTCGCCAGTCCATTTCCATTACCATTTCTAGGTCCAGGCGTACCTGGTGTATACGCGGAACGGAATCCGGAGCCGGTGCCGATGGAGGCCGGCGCGGACGCGGACCGAACGGGGACGTGTCGTTTGATGAGGAGCATCGTGATACTATACGGGATCGCTGCGACTTTGGACAGTGCGAGAACGAGAGCGAGGCCGATCCAGATACCGACTTTGGCCGTCGCCGCACCAGTCCCGATCCCATTCACATTCCCGGTCGCAAGGGACATCTCGGAATGTGCAGGCGGAGCGAGTGCGTTGAATAACGGGAGGGATGCAAACGTGATGGGCCAGAGATACATACATGCGTTGTACGTCGTGGCGTAGTCAAATCGGCGTAGGATGTAGGGCATGACGACCAGCCTGAGGAGGACGGCGAGCGTACCGGCAAAGGCGAGAAAGTTTCCGATGGTCGACGGCTGCCGAAAAACGTTAGGAACGAGAAAGCAGAAAATAGAAAAGTAGACATTAAAAGAGAAAGAAAAATACCACCGAGGCGTGGCGGCCAGGGGAAAAGTCAAGAACGTGCTCCACACGCGCGAGGGAATACTCACCTGAAGCCCCAAACCCCCCGCGTTGACAGGCGTGTAGCAAAAGAGGGTAAAGACGACGTCAAACGCAGAACTCAGGAAGCTCAGCGCGAGTCCGGAGAGCGTCAGTGCTCGTAGGGCGGGTATCGCGAGGAGTGCTTTCGCACTCGCAGACCCAGTCTCAGTTGAACCAGGGTCTATATCCGAGGCGGAAGACGGCTTGTTACCGGTAACGCCATTCATTGAACCCTTTCGTTTACTTGGAAGTGTCTGTTAGAAACGGGTCAGTATACGTTATTTCTGCACACTTCTTTCGCACAGACCTCTTCTATGAGCAAATACCCCAACCCCAATCCTAGGAGCGCACACGCAGCGCTAATGAGACAAGGTGGGAGATAGGGATGGTCCACGAAAACAGGCCACGAAAAATATTTTGGGTACCGTGTCGCAGCATTCGCAAACGTCCCTCCAATGAGTGGTCTACAATGCATCTCAAAGAGTCAACTTCCGGTCAAGCGAAACGACACGGAAGGAACGTAC
>JBBPND010000251.1:0-16206 GCA_038090655.1 Gastroboletus turbinatus
GGCTATTGATGGCCCTGCAGGGGTTAGAGCCAACACATTTTGGTTCTCTTACAAATGTCAAGTCTTTCCAAAATGGCCCAACATTGGGACACTTATTTGAGCCACTGTATGCATTATGAAGAGACTTACAAGGTATAATGTTGACAGCCCATATTTTTTCCACGCAATCAGGTAGGGGGTGTGCAGGGGTAGGCGAGGGGGAAGTACGAGGCAAATCTGAACGGAAGGTAACACGGGGCCGATAATTGGATAGTCTATCAAGATGCGTCTCGAGGGGGATCGACATGAATAGTTCTTCCTGCTTGTCTAGGTCGGCAAGATAAGCGAGGCTTGAGAGAAAGCTTTCCCAGTACTGGATCTGTGGGTTATGGTCGTATTGAAAATCTATTATTTCCATTAGTCTATCATAGCTTAGGTCGTCAAACATCCATTCCTGGATCGAGCCCCAAATCCCTATCGAGTCCAAAACCACAAGTGGAGGATGTTCAGTAGGCTCTTCGTCAGAATCTTCGCCATCGTGGCCGAGACGGATTTGCCGGTCAGGATTGTGGGCATACCGATTAACTATTGCGTCGACTGCATGTCTGTAGATGGAAGGCTCCACTGACTGTATGGAAACGGGCACAATAGAGTGGTGTGGAAATGTTGCACTCTGGTCTTCACTGTTATCCGGGACGATAAAGTCCCCTGTACCAGTTGAGAGCAATTACATAAATTACATCGCAATATAACTTACCACCATCCTCCTCTTCATCCGAGGTTTCCGTTTTGTTGTCCACCTGTGCTTCCACATCGATGAAGTCATGTACCTGGCTTCTGATCAGTCATAGTGTAGCAAATCTACAACACACACATACTATACGGCGGGCTCGCTTGCTAGGTCTTCGGAGCAATGTTTGTCCATCATGAGCAGAATGCCCATCACAGGAAGCTTGCCACTTGGCCCGACAATTCAACGTGTCGGATTGAGGGTGGCCCATGTTCATAGCCTGGGATGTTGAAGGTTTGGGAGCTGGATGAACGCCAGAGGGTACTATCCCGTGGGCATCCATGGCGGCTGTTACAGCAGCAACCGCTCTGCCGTCGTTCTCCTCTGAAAGTTCAAACACGCAAGTCATCAAGTCCCTCCATTCCGAATAGATATATTGGTCTCCGAACCCTTCCATACTTCGCATTAGAGTTAGGTAGTCAATTTTGTCGTTCGCCCATTGCATCACCAATGCCCACACGTCTGGGCTGTCCAGCAAGCTGACGGAACCTTGTGATAAAATTGATTAGTGTTGAGCACAACATTTAAGCACTCTCACCACTAGTAGTCGCGGGCACGTTCGATACACTCTGTGAAGTAGACATCTATGTAGTTCATTAGCTACGGGTCAACATTGTGTGCTACGATCCATTCACCTCGTGTACCGGTATTTCAGCTCTAACTAAGGTTGGCTACCGACTACAGCAGGTTGAAGTGATAAATGTAAGAAAGAAAGAGCAGCAACATACTAGTGGTGTGCTTTATAGTGCATGCCAATTTGGGAGGTGTGGGAAAGTGGGAAAGTGGGAAAGTGGGAAAGTGGGTGAACGCCGATTGGGGAAATATGGAAAGCCACTTGACACGTGAGATTTCCATACAATGGGAAAATGGGAGATGCCGATTTGGATATACAAGGTAGATCAAAAGGTAGAGATAGGTAACAGCTCAATACATAAGATTTCCATACAATACAATCCATAATACAATAAAATGATAAGACAAAGCAGCGAGGAGGATGACAGTTACCAGGAGTAAATAACAATGTCCCCACCAGCTATCGATAGAGGTATTCCCTCATCACGGATTTCTCAACGAGAGTGGGATCACTAGAAAACACAGGAGTGGTGAGCCCAGTTCCCTCCATCTTGGATTGCTCTACAAGAGGAGGATCGCCAGACAACACAGGAACAGTGAGCGCATTATCAGGTGGGGAAGTTTGGAAGACCGGGAGTGCAGCAGACTGGTGTGGAGTTGGCCTGGGTAAGGTAGTCGACAGTCTGAGAAAGTCAGGAATTGCAAGTGGAGGGAGTGAAGAGTGGAGGTATCCCATCAAGACGTTGACGAATACACAAACTATAGCGAACAATAATATTTGCTTAATGGAAGATCCGGGCGATCGTGGTCATGACTCGGCAGTGGGGGCGAGAGGCTGGCTGGCGACCTCCAAAGGCGTCATCCAAGGCTTGCGATGAGCATAACAACCTGGTAACTTACTGGATGGTCCTAAGTCCACACTTTGATATTGCTATGCCCCTTCAGCACACTGCCCATCACAATAGTGCATCCACGCGCTTCTTCGAAGGCCTACATGGACGTCAGCTAAGAAATAGAAGTTAAAGTGTGATGACGTACGCATACTGCAACCACTAAGTCACCTGCTGGGAACAGCATCAATATGGAGGTGTATGTGCACGAAAATAACAATGTACCGTTCCCATGGTCAAGTTTGTCACAAAAGGCACCTGTCTGGTGGTCAAAGACTCAAGCGAAACCATTGTCACCTCCGACAACCACCAACCCAGCTTCGGGAGCAACTGAGAGTTGAAGCAGCACATTTACCAAAATTGCATGATAATAACTTTGTGTGCGATGGAATGCAGGTATGGCATACTTATCAATGCCATCATGCAGATTCGAAACCAGAAGGTGCTGACCGTCCAAACATGTATCACCACTATACAGAATGTCATCATGAAAATCCTTCAGGAGTGTCGGGGAAACCACTTACATATGTCCATTAGTTTTTTTCTTCCATTTCAGATCCCAAGGATCAATCGAGTAACAAAAACTGTACAATGGGAATAAGGAAGCGAGCAGAGGTTTTTAGAACTCAACATGTACACATATCCACTCTCGAGGTATGATACCAGCACACTGGAGCCATTGTCCAGGAAATGGACCGACCGAGCGACGTACGGTTGCTTCTCTGCGTTGCTACAGAGGGAAATCAAGGATTCTACACGAGTGATGGTGAAAATGAGAACCGAGAAATAGCAATAACTACTTACTTTGATCTGGACTGACTTTCCAGACGTGGATTTCGCCATTGCCTACACTGGCCAGTCTGCGGTGGTGTGGATCCCATTCCAATGATTCTACAGCTCCTGCATGCGCGAGCACGATAGACAGAAAAGAAAAGACAGGGTTCTCGCTCGTGCGCTGGTAAAGATGAATGTTACCGTCTGACGTGCTGAACACGAAGGCATCCTCATCCCGATTGGCAAGCTTGATCCATGCAAGGCAACTGATGAAGCCAGCGGAGGGGACACATACTTCCTGCAACATTTCGCCCGAAGAAAGGTTCCAGATGACCACACAACTGTCGTTACCTGCGACAGGTGTAAGATCTGTATTCTGCAAGTGCCAAGAGAAAGGATAAGGGGGTACCTACCTCCACTAAGTAGTAGAGAGCCCTGGGGGCTAATCGGAAGGGCATTGACTGCATTGGTGTGGCGAGTCAAGGTGAATTTGTGGGAGATCTGATTGGATTTTGGTAAGAGTGAGGTAAGGCTGTAGACGATCCATACCTTAGGGGCTTGAATCATGGCTGTTTCAGTCGGAGATAGACTTTATTGAAGTCATCAAGATACGGAGACAGGCTTATATGTGCAACATTGAGCCGATGATAACAATTGCGCTATGAATAACACACCTTCACTACATCATAGTCTTAGATGTGCTATTGTTACAACCGACGGCGGTAATATATCATCAGAATCAACGTTGCAATGGCGCCTTCAATGGCTAGACCGAATCTAGATCTTCTTTTATTCTCTTTACTTGCAGCGGCATAGTAACAACTTAAGTAATAACCTTTTCTTTTTTGTTCATACGTTGGTACGATACATCATTGATGTGTAGTCAAAGTGGGGTATATGGGGTGTAGGGTCATCGGGTATAGTAGCGTAGATGGTAGTGGAAAGTGGAAGAGTTATGCGTGTGAAGATTCGCCCCATAAATAGTGTTCAGTGATTTTGGACACGTGACTTCCACATTAGGTTGCTGAGTTTGGACTTGTTTGGCAGAGCACCACGCACTATTTAGGCAGTGGCTTTGGTGCAATCACTCTCCTTTCCTACTCCCATCCTATCTAAGTGGTGTAATGCCACTAAGTAGTACTGTAGTCACATCAATAATTGTAGTAACTGACAATAAAGTAAAGTATTAGGCTAGGCAAATGAAACAATAAAGGTTGAACGGAGCAGCGGCAGTGAGTTCGCCCCGGAATGAGTACGCCCATCACCACTTTGGGACATATCATCTCCGGTATTCCAGAGGTACATAGTCATCACACTGACTCATTGTATATCACACTTGTTATTGTCAGGACTATGCACCTGCGCGCTCCCTTCGAGGGCAACCTGTTATAGCCATATTTATTGGTCTGTTCAGCTTCGTCTGCTGTACTCATGAATTGCTCACGAACATGCCTAAAGCCACTTCGCACTGGACGTTCCACCGATACTTCTCTCCTCTTACACGCCATGCCGTTTTCTCCCCAGAGTGTGCAATCTCCCCACCTCCACTGACACAGCATATCATATTCCCTCATGATGAAGTTGGGGCTCCAGTCGTTCAAGAGCCTGCTGTCATGGCACTCTCAGTTTCACTATCTACAGTTTTGATACTCAAACCTCAAGGAGAGGTTTCAAGGATCAATCAGGGCGGTTATAACCTGCAGGACAAGCTTGGTTGGTCACCGACCAAATACAAGAAGATTCGTGTGAGTCTGACACGTAGTTATTAGATGTAAGTTCTAAGTTACTTGACAGGCTTTCATCATTCATCTGGCTCGAGAGCATCTCGCCACCTAGAAACCATGGAGCAGGCAGTTGAAGGAGCAACTCCAAGTTGTTTTTGCAAAGGTTGCGTCTCACATGGACTGTAATTGCTATCTCTGACCAGTCATCTAGGCCAAGGAGAGGTACCCCCAGCTCCTGCAGTACAATGGTGATTGGGTCGTGTCTGATTTTCTTAGAATTTACCTAAAGAATAGTTCTGGGTGTGAACATAACAAATCATGATCATCTGTTTCTATGGTTATATTTTTAATGTACATGTTATTATGCCACTTGACTCAAGGGATTGGAGTTTGAGCTGTCTTGACGAGAAATAATTTGCAAGGACTTTATTGGTCCTGATCCACTGCCAATCCATCCCTTTGCAGCCTGGTCAAGTACGGTATGCATTGCCACCCAAGCCAGTATCCCCCCTCCATGCCCGATACGCCTTCGCCTTCGCCATCATATTTATCCCCAGCGTCATCGGCATCTTTCATATAATCAGCACGATTCAACAGTGGGTTAGGTGGTGTCCAGGACAAAGGACTTATGTGTGTTGGATCGTCTTACCTTACGAATGTAATCTTCCATCACACTTGTTCCATAGGTGAACACAAGAAAGAGTGAGATTGAGGATACTAACAGACGACAGAGGATGGAAATACACTGGTACAAGTTCATTGGTACAAGTTTATTAGTACACTCTAGCAGGTTGATATTACAATTTTGAGGTTATCTGAATTGGTTATGTTCTCCATAAATGAACTCCATACTTCATTGATATCTGCCTCTGAGGTGACCACACGCCCCAACACTAGTTTCACTGTTTTAACATAAGGAAAACTCCTTATCCATGGTGCGCAGGATTTCTATGAAGTAAATCAGTTTGTATCCGCATCTACATGGATACTGCGCACCACAATTTCCTCCCCCCCATCTGTCATGGTATTGAATGAGGCAGATATCCTGAGCTGAGTGGCTCCACATGTGCGTGCCTCGTATTTGGGAATGAGCAACCCTGTCACTGGAATAACACCGGTTGAATTTCGATGGAAAGATATGTTTAACTCATCCAAGTGAGGAAGGTATTGAGTGCAGTCCAACACCTTCGAAATTTGAGGGACACATGGTTTGACGTCACTCAAATCTACCGTGAGTGCTGTGAGTGAGCCAGGATGCGCAAGGTGTTGCAGGAGTGGTTTCAGGTACTCCGGTGGTTCCCCAAGTACTTTCAGGGAAGGGAGATGGACAGGTATGGGCCATGATTGTCAAGGCTTCTCTGATCCACCATACACGGAAATGCAGAGGGATTGGACTTGGGAATGTCATCGCAAGAACATCAGAAGAGTTTTAACCGAACATTGATGGTATACCTCAAGGCGCAGGAGGAGGGGTGAGTCCAAAGACCGAAGCAGTCTTCCCCACATGGTGGTAGAGAGCCCTGCATCTTGCAAGACAAGCTCCCTGAGTGGAGAGTTGCAAAGTGTTGACAGGGTGAAGGACACGACTGGTGGTGAGAATATATTGTTGCAACACGACGAGAAGGACTCGAGTTGGTTAGGCGGCGCACGTGAAGACTTCGGGAATGAATTTACAGGGGGCGGAGGGATCAGAGTGAGCAGAGTATGATAGCGTCTGACATCCAGGTGCCCTAATACTTGTGAGGAGGGCTGCAATGGATGCCAACGATGTCTGACCACTGAAGCAAGACAGGTAAACAACTGGTATATTCACACACCGGGGAGACTCGAAAAACATCCTTACAGCTTCCAAGTGGCTATCCTTCGCGTTGAACAGAGAATAGTAGATGTTGCTTGGGCAGGTGAAGTCGGCCATGCGTCTCCAAACCATAAGGGCTTTGCAATTTTTTTCATCTACACTTGCCCAGAAATGTCCCAATGGTGCGAACTTGAGGGCGGTAAGATAACGGGGAGCAGCAATATGTTTCAAAATCAGTGAAACCCATGTGCACGTCCGAAGGTCCTTGATTCCGAGGAGATCGATGATTTCGTGCAACAGCTCATTTGGGAGTATGAGCAAGGACACAGTGTGGGATACATTGCAAACTCCATTCCTTTTCTGCAGATGTAGGGGTTAGGAACTCTGGCAAGAGGGTGGGATCGAATAAGCTGACTGGATTAATTTCTTGTACGGCGATGGAAGAGCGCTCGGTGGTTGATGAAACAGTGCAGTCCACTTCCCCCTTTCAGTTCGGATGCTGGCATTAGACAGAGGAGTTCTGGTAAAGAGAGAATCCCGAGCAACTTACCATGTCAGTTTCTTGTACAGCAATGGAGGGGCACTTTGTGAGTGGTAGGTCAGTGGGATCTTCGTCCCTCTTCCGTTTCAGATGCTGGCATAGCAGTTGAATGCTGGAAAGAGGACGAGAAATCCAGTAAACTGACTGAATTGATTTCTTGTATGGCGATGGAAAGGTGCTCGGTGGATGATGGAACAGTGGAGTCTACGTCCCCCTTCCAGTTCGGATGCTGGTATTAGACCAGAGTCGAGAGAATTCCGAGCAACTCACCGTGTGAGTTTCCTATGACAGTGGGGGTGAAACAACCAATCAAATGCAAGCAAATGAATTCAGGTCACCACCGAATGTCAACCAAGGAATAAGAGAAAGGAATACTGAGTCCAACTTGAGAGGGAAAACCCAAGAGAACTAGACTGGGGATGCCAGTACTAGCCTTGGGGTTTATATAGCATAATACTGTATGTACATGTTTGTATCGGATCTACCGATGTAGGGCATAGGGTGTGACATGAGGTAGTGGAGATTAATAACATGTGGTGATGCATGAGGCATAATGGAAGAGAAGCGTAACATGCTGCTAGAGCATGTAACGGAAATGAAAAGAAGTGTGCACAGCATGGAGATGAATCGTGGGAGCGAATATAACCATATACGGTCCGTTGCACAAGTGCAGTGTGTATCCTGTGACTGACAGTCTAGCCTGCACAGTTGAAAGGAAATAAAGGGTCAGGTGACCTGGTCACGTGATCATAAAAAGGGAGAGCAAACGACTAAGTGTTGAGTATGCATGTAGCATTGTTACCGATTGTAACAGGGGGAGCGCTTTGCGAGTGGTAAATTGGTGGGATCTTCGTCCCTCTTCCATTTCAGATGCTAGCATAGCAACTGAGTGCTGGCAAGAGGACAGCAAATTAGGTGAACTGACCTGATTGATTTCTTGTACGGCGATGGAAGGGCGCTCGGTGGATGATGGAACAATGTAGTCTGCATCCCCCTTTCAATTTGGACGCTGGTATTAGACCGGAGTCCCGATAAAGAGAGAATTCTGAGCAACTTACTGTGTGAGTCTTCTGTATGACAGTGGGAGGCTGCTTTGCGAGTGATAGATCGGTGGAATCTTCGTCTCTCTTCCGCTTCAGATGCTACCATAAGAGTGGAGTGATGGCAAGGACAGGAAATTAAATGAACTGACCTGATTGATTTCTTGTATGGCAATGGAAGGGCGCTCAGTGGATGATGGAACAATGTAGTCCGCGTCTGCCTTCTATTTCAGATGCTGGCATCGGATTTAGGAGCTCTCATGAGAAGGGATTCCGGAGTAAACTAACCGTATTGACTTCCTTAGCAATTGGGGGCTGCTTTGCGAGTCGTATATCGGTGGGATCTGTGTCCCTCTTCCACTTGAAATGCTGGGATCAGAGGTAGGAGCTGACAAGATAGACGGCACATTAGACAGACTTACCTGGCTGATTTCCTGTACGACAGTAAGAGGCTGCTTTGCAGGTAATATATCGGGGTATTCATCACTCTGAATCTTGAGGTTAGGAACCATATTTCGCAAAGGTTTCAGATGGTGTTATGAGCTCACCTGGGTAATCTGGGGGGCCCTCGAATGTATAAGTAATGGAGAGAATGTCTGGAAATATGGATTGGGTGTCGTCAGCGCCAGAGGAATTAAACATACCTGGAAATGTAAACTGATGGCGGGCTGGCGACTAATGTTGTTTCCCATTGCAGAACGGCTTGATTGATGGGCATGATCGTTGACTACATGGCCTATAAATGTGGCTAGCTACCTGCCCTTGAAGATCGTGCACATGCAGTCCTGACAATAGTATCATTGGCCGTAAGCATGATATACAATGAGTTGGCGTGACGACTACGTACCTCTGGAATACTGGAGATAGTATATCCTGAAGTGGTGATGGGCGCATTCATTCCGAGGTGAACTCTGTGTTGCTCTGTTAGATGTTGGCTTAAGCCTTTTGTTGTTTCATTTGCCTAGTCTAATACTTTACTTTACTTTATTGTCTTGTTGGTCACTCAGTTACTACAATTATTGACATAACTGCAGTACTACTTAGTGGTATTTTGCCACTTGGGTTGCTGTGGGGGAATGGGAGTAGGAAAGAAAGAAATTTTTGCCAAAGTGGCTGCCTAAATAGTGCGTGGCGCTCTGCCGGACAAGTCCAAACTCAGCAACCTAATGCGGAAGTCATGTGTCTAAAATCGCTGAGCACTATTTATGGGGCGAATCTTCACACGCACAACTCTTCCACTTTCCACTACCATCTAAGCTACATTGTGCCACTACCTAGTAGGTTGCATTATGCCACCCTAGGCCAACCCTGGTTGTGTATTAGTAGTAGACAATAAATAACCTAGAAGTCTAAATAATCTAAGTACCAGAATGAAGCTTTGAAGACCCAATAAGCCAACTAAAAAGCGTAAACAATACACCCTGGGCGCCATGTCGGTTGTCGTCGTCTTGTGAGTATGTCCCCCTTACATTCTCAATTGTCTACCGTCCACTCATGTTGCCATGATATTCGTTATTATTGGTCGCTCGATCTGTCGAGGGTGTGTTGTCATTCTGCGATTGGTATTCCTGCGTTCTCATTGTCTAACTTATCTGCTCATGCCTCCTGTACAAGCAGCAGTCCCTATACCTGAAATTGAATTTGCAATGCCCCGAGCCATGGTTCCCAGTGAGTCCAATGCATTGTGTTTCAAGCTCCCAGCTTCACATGCCGACTACTTTACGATACAGTTCTGTTCCTCCGCCTTATCAGGATACTAGCTTTTCAAAGAAGAATCTATTGCGAGCATGGTTAGTGGAGTAGTCTTATTTTTTTTTTTTGCATTATGCTTACCCTACTCAGTGGCTTTATGACTTTTAGTCCTGCATCCCAAGGCATGCTGATTGCGTGACAGTAGGTGCTTCCTAACACAGGGAAGACATTCAGCTCGTCTCCATACTCATCCCTCCATAAAGCCGCTCCAAAATCTTTGTACCGATCAAAGGGGTCTTTGAAATTTGTCGGAATTGGTAAGTTCTTTCACATTGCAATAAACAATTCTTGATTGTTCTTTGCCGATTTTACTGTGAAGATGTGCTCAATAACCCCTGGAACAAGCTGCCCGGGTGATGCCTCCCAAAAAACATTACAGTCAGCACTTGATGCTGCCCGGGTTGCGTACTTCAGCCCTGACATGGTGAAGCGTGAGAAGGTCTCAATTTCTGTGTCTTCCTCCATGCTCACGTTGGCCTTAGCTAGCGCCAACTTCATTGCCGTGTTAACCTTGACGACCTTCCCTACACCCCCAACCTTGTACTTGTCGCTGTCCTCAAGGGTGACTGATCGGAAGATATCCATATCAGGTGAGAGGGCTTCACCGTCAGATGTACCACTGCACTGTTTTAAAATGCTATTTGCATTCTTTACAACAGCTGGTGCTTCGGAGTGCTTCAAGACCACTTTGATTCTTGCAGCCGCACAGAACATCGTCAGCATCATTGCCTCAAGTTCACCTGTCTTATGGGTGAGAACCTCTTCAATTTAATGATTTAAACACTCACCCATTTTGTGATTCATATTCATCTTTTGCAAGCACCCTATTATCCTCTCAAAAGGAAACATCCACCATCCGTGAAGAGGTCCATATCAGCATAGGAAGGTGTCCAGATGCAAAGCTGCATGGTGATTTGGTCACCAGTTGATTTCAGGAAATATTGACTTGACGGATTTGAGGTACATCCTCAGATGGTATTTGTAGTGACGTGCGTGCCATTCGGAAGTGACATAGGACATAGCCCACTGGATCGCCATGGCCAACAACATCGTGCTGTGCGCCAACCTCTCTCTTTGTGTGTGTTTCTTGCTCTCGCCATCGGGATATGGACCGTTAGCCCACAGTTTCAGAAGGATGATGGGTAAGTCAAACTCAATAGAGGTTCTCCATTGCTCTGCCTTGAGCTTTCCATATTCAGGATCCCTGAGGTTTTTTGGGGGGGCATGATGCCATGTTGGTCACGTGATTGTGTGGAGGTGAGTTTGAATTTCGTCGATCTCCCAGATCGTGAGTGGCTCATTGGATACAGGCTTCCTCATATTTGTGCTTAGTATGCAGTCCTTGACTAATCCCTCTCTGGGGAGCATCTCATCAGCTGTAGGTGTCACCCCTGGTTCATCGATCATCATTGGGATGACGTCTAGTGTTGGAGCCGGCTCCAACTTGAGAGGATGTTAGGTCTGTTCAAGTGAAACTATTCTGCGAATGAGATGCTTACCAGTAGCACCTCGACCAGATCTTTTTTCATTATTTTTTTTCTGCGAAGTTGGCAACACCGAGGACCTTCCTTGTTCCTTCACCAACTTTAGCAGGACAGGTAAGCGAATGCGATTGAGTGCCATCGTGGATGCTCTTGATTCAACAAGCTGTCTAGCTCGCTGTAGTTCCTTCTCGTTGACCGGTTTCTTTGGTTCCTGATGAAGGCTGCGGAGCTCTTGATTTGCAGGCTTGTCGATGACAATAAGGTCTCTGAAATGATACTGAACTAGGCCAAGGAATAGATTGTGCATGCCATCAATCACGAGGAAACAGGTAGGATCCCAGTATGGCAGCCTAAGAAGTTCAGACCATTGTACGCCGGTTTCCTTGAATATTTTGTTGCGTTCTTTCTTTGAGCTTGCATCTCACCATTGAACTGCAGCTTCCCGGTATTCTTCACAGGCACGGAGCTTCCACGTCTCAGAGGCAAAGTTACCTTTCTCTAATTTGTGTAACCAGCAAAGGTTGCATAGATGTTTGGCATTGGGCCCTGCGAAGCCCCCAACCTTTCGAGCGGCAGGTAAGTCATTGATAGCCAATGCAATGACAGATTGTGATAATCATCCCTCTGGGTGCTCAACAGTCCTTGTGAACCATGTCCCTCTCTGCCATGCAGGCAAAAAGAAGTTGATAAGAGGGCGAAGGAAATGGTTGATTTCCTCCAGCGAGGGCTCCTTGGGACCAGGTATGATACCAACAACATAAAGATTTTCTGCTTTGTAACGAAGGCTGGGGGGAAGGTTGAGTAAAGCCATAGCAATGGAGCCGACTGACTTCTTTTTACCTGCAGTCTTGTTTCCGTAGGGATTAAACCAGTCAACTGAGAGACTCCAGGCTAACCTGAGGTCATTCCGTTGTAGCCCATCCATGAACAGTTTACCATCAGGACCCGTGATTTCGGTAATTCCGGTCCCATCCTTTAAGTCCCACAATTGCTGCTTCTCGTTCAGCCTGGTTCCACGCTCCATTGCTGCCTCCATGCCTGGACAGCTCAGTATACCAGCCAAAAAGTCATTGTAATCCTGTACGATGAATGGTCTTAGCGGCATGGTGGCTCAGATGCCACCCGACTTGGTAGTTTTGACTAGAAGCTGTCTGCATGGTTTGCCGCCACAGTACCTGTAGAAGCTGCACTGTTCAGGGTACGTAGCCATCTTCCTCTTCACAGTTGGTGGATAAGTGCAACAGCACCTGACACATGTAGCATGTGTTTGTGTGGAGGGTTCCAGGTTGAATTTTTTGTGCACTGATCGGATATCGTGCGGGACATAGTCAGGTGTGTTTGATATGGCATGAGGCTGGGTGGGAGAGTTGAGAGTGGTCTTTAGCAGGAGGTTTAGGAGTCCCAAGGTAGCATTACTCCAAGGGCGGGTGAGGTGTCCCAAGATATTTAGGATGACCGCGATGAGCATGGTCAGCAAGATGAGTGGATTGGCATGGCGGAAGTTAAGGTGAAATTTTGGTTCTATCCAACATGTCAGCTTTCCAACCAACTTCATTGCAGAAACCTACTGGTATTTATGATTTTGAAAGCATGTTCTTTTGGCGATACATACTCTGGTGTCCTGGCTGCAAGAGTCTTCGCAATACTCCTCACGGCTGTTAGGAGTTCTTTGATATTCGCTTCCAACTCTGAACGCAGAAGTTCGTTGGTTTCGTCCCCTCTCATGTTGAAGTGAGTGATGAAATCCAGCTTCTCTTGAAGCCACTTCAGTTGATCCTCTGAAGCCTCTAGGACCCGGCTTTGTGCCCCTGCCACACTTAATCCTTCCACCTCACCCTGTATATATTGTGCACGTTGATGCATCTCATGGTCAGCCATGAGAAGTTCTGCAAACATATTGTCGGTCCATTCAAGGGGTGTTCCTAATCGGATGGTATCTGATTGTGGAGGGGTCCTTCAGGTACTGGTGAGTGTTCTGCATGCTGATTCCACGAAGTATTGTCTTCCAGAGTCACTCTGAAGATCCCTTGAGCCACCTCCTCCAGCTGTGGAAGGTAATGTCACGTTGATGGAATTCAGCTCGGCTTTGAGTATGTACGTTCTTCTCTGGCACAGGCTCTAACGATATATTGGACCAAATCCTCCTATCCCATCAGTATCACTTGGATATTTGAAGTATAAGCTCTCTCACCTCCTTGGGCACGGCCTCCAATGACTCGCCCAACATTCATTGCTCCTCGATTTCGAGATCAGTTTGATCATTCCTTTCATGCGTCCGTCTTTCATTCTTGGAGGCCTCCCTTCTGCCAGGACCACAAGTCAAGCAGAAACAGAGTACCATCGGGAATAAGTGACATGTGGTTCAATCCTGGCTTCGTCTGCTATTTGTATGCTGTCCATCTGCTATCCATTGCCCATAGCCCTTGTACTTTATGTTTCTTGTATTCTGTTTCAGTTCTGGGTCTGTCTGCTATTGTATGCTGTCCGTATGCTATCCGTTGCCCATAGCCCTTGTACTTTATGTTTCTTGTATTCTGTTTCAATCCTGGGTCTGTCTGCTATTGTATGCTGTCCGTATGCTATCCGTTGCCCATAGCCCTTGTACTTTATGTTTCTTGTATTCTGTTTCAATCCTGGGTCTGTCTGCTATTTGTATGCTGTCCATATGCTACCTATTACCCATAGCCCTTGTACTTTAGGTTTCTTGTATTCAGTTTATGTGGTGTTAGTATTCTTTGGGGCATAAGGATTAATTATTGGTGTAGGTAAATTTTGATGGTTACCGTTTGGAAGCCATAAGTAATGATCACAATAAAGTGGAATTCAATATCGGTCGTGATCTAGGTAAATTTTAATGGATCACTGTTTGGAAGTAATAAGTAGTGATCACAATAAAGTGGCTCCCCCTAATGACCCCTTATCCCATTTATTGCGCTATAAGTGCTCCTGTCCCTTTAAAAACCCACAGATCGCTGCTGTGATGGTAGCATTTCCTGACAAAAACATGGTGGTTTGTTGATCTTTCTAACTCGTGTTTACTCACTGACCACTTCCCAGAGGCACATTCGTTACTATACTACATTCAATCCAAACCGCAAATTCCGCCACTACCCCACAATAACAAAGGTATGCGTGGTACCACCCTGACCAGTCCAGCCCTGGTGCTCACCATTTGCACAGTCGCCAAGTCGCTCGTGGTGGTTGAAACCCCTAGCAAGTGCAAGCAGTTTTTTGTTTGCTATTGCTTTGCTCGGATTAGCATGTAGGCTTGCTACCTGGGGCCTTCTCATGATTGATGGCAATCTTACACTGATGTCCTACTTGTACTTATGCACTCACTGCCATTGCTCATCCCCATGAGGCCCACTAAGGGGTCCAGTAAGTGGGGTACTTAACCATATCTCGAAACATATCCAAAATCTGTATGTAAATATGTTATCTAATCAAACTTTGCGAACATAGATTCCTTATGTAGACATATCAGGGCAAACCTAAGTTGCTGGTGACTAGTCGGAATCTGGTGTAAAATAAATAAAACAAAGATATTGTAACTCATTTATAAAATATTTAGTAAATTTCTATTTGACAACATTTTTTGCAACAGTTGGAAATATTCTGTGGATACATAACCCTATGTAAAATTTATCTATTGTCGAGTTGCTTATTTTGCCTTTATTTAATTTAATATGTTATGTGATCAAAGGCCATTCACTTTGTTTGGCTCTTGTAAGGATATGTTCAGCGAGCCAACCTGAGTTCCCAGGCACAATCTGTCAAACAATAATTATGAACTTTATTACTTCCACATTTCTGACCATGTCTCAGGTGTAAGTAGGGTCTAGACTCTAGAGTCTAGACATCTCGCCCTCCTCGTCACACCCTGGGATACCAATAGCAAGAACCTGAATGTTGCCATCAAGACTACTCAACACTGCATCACCACTGGAAAGAACAGCCGCTACTATCATGACCGACTCATCCGGGGCTTGAAGGCCGCTGTAGGGTTGGTTCCTGTTGGTAAGCAGTGGGGCATTGTGGATCGCGGGCCAGCAACATGCCCTGTTCACAGGGACGAATTTAGTCAGGTTCGAGACGCTGAAAGTGGAGAGTGACGGGAAATAGATGATATCTAGCTTTTTCAATTGTGACACTGATTTTCAGACAATACTTGTATTCAGTGTCGGTCCGACTCGGACGTTTGAAATCAGTGACCTCACAAGGACAACCATGAAAATCAGTGTCTGTCCCAAGGCACTGATTTCACACGTCCATGAAACCAGTGACGTGGTCACTTATTATGTACACATCAGTGTCCACGATGCCGATTATCGATGGATTTACTATTTGCAGTGATTGAATCATACCTAACCACCCCGTGTGTATCAGAAGCAGAAATTCTCTCGGCAGGCAATAGGGTGTCTCAACGAGGCAAAGAGTGAGGGTTATGTCAGCGAAAAAAACATGTTCGAGAAGTAGAGCCTACCAAAAAAGAAGCCTGTGTAATAGACATGCATTTCGACTCCACCCGAATGTCAGGCCATCATGCCGACTTGGGTGCCACTGGTGGCTCTGCAAAATGTACAAAAATGGTAATAGCGTCTCACATGGCCTATGTGTGCTGCGGCCTGATTGTAGATAACAAAAATACATCACATGGGGCCATATATAAGTGTGAACTGAGTTCTCGGGTGCTTCAAACCATCATGCCCCATCAATCAGCCCATCAGAAACTGCTTGCAGCTCTTCAAGAGGCCTGGCAAGGACTAGCCCTTGAAATATACTTTAAAGTGCTTTATACAGCAACAGAGGAGGTAAATCAGGATGGTAGTACTGACTCTTCAACAGGCTCTAGATCCCCAGG
>JBBPND010000252.1:0-16168 GCA_038090655.1 Gastroboletus turbinatus
CGTTAGGAAAGCTTCTTGCCTCACAAGATAATGTTTTTCAACTCGGGAACATCTTCAAAGAGGTATGTTTGCCCAGGATCCTTGAATCATCTCAAACAACACAGATATGTCACAGCTCAATCGGGGTGCAGATTCTGCCCGCGGTGACGATGCTGCAAGTCTAAAGCCAGCGGTGGTTCACTGGCTTATGGAAACCTATCCTGATGCTAGGTCAGGCCTTGAAGTTGGTGAAAAAAATGGGTGCGGCTTTCATCACGACACAACTGGGTGTTTGCTCTGCCCAGTGGACTACAGTTGGCAGGACGACCAGTAATTGTTTTATTATTCCCTATTCTTATCACTGAGTGTCTGTACTCTCCAGGCAGCGGGCTGCTATCCGCGATTACCACCCCGATTTCCTAGTCACCGCAGATTCTTGGCCAGCATTTTTGTACGCAGGTGAAAGGTATGATCCACAGGACCCAAGTACGGGACTGTTCAAGAACCCCCTTCTGTTAAAGGTATGTGAACAAGTATCTATTGGTGAATGGATCTAATTCAAGAGCCTCAAGGCCTTCAAACATATATTCACGTCCCCGAGTTCAGCCCTCAAGACAGACATCGAGCAGGAGCCTACAGCACGGCCAAAGAAGGGTCACAAGTATGACGAACGTCGTACCCGTTCTCACGTTGCATCCCTACTCGGAATGAAATCTATTAGCCCCCGTGCAATTGCGTACATCACAGTCCAGGTATCCTTCACATTTTCATATGGTACGGTGACATACTCATTCCCACATTAGCTTCGTTTTGCCCTGTCAAGCTGTGGCAGTTGGCGAATAATAGATGGCGAGTTCAATTACCATGAATTCTATAACAACATCGTTGCTTTCTTTGAGCGTGCCGAAACTGTGGAGGAGAAGAAATTTACACAAGACTTGCTCTTTTGGTGGAACCGGTGGCGTACCTTTCACTTGAGCTCTCAATCCTGACTACTCACATTTAAATCTCACAACAGCAAGGTCTTCGGGCGAGCGAATATGTCGGTGTATCGACCACGTAATGCGAACAAATTGTCCGTGGCAATGTCACTTCCAAGGGGGCATGGAGGTGCTGCAAGCATGTCGTCTACTGCGCAGCAGGGGCCGGGCTAAGAATTCATTGTCGCCCGCAAGCCATTTCAAGTTCTGCATAATAGCTGGGCAGTGGTTCTTCAGCGTGTCGGATCTTCGGCAGTAATACTAGTCCCATGTTTATTGTACGATACGTCTGCCAAACTAGTACACAATTCTATGTCCGTGATGTTTGATAGCATCATTTGATCCGAAATGATTGGAAATATGCTGTAGCAAGTCGAGCTCTGGCCTCTGCTATTTCTATGAAAGTAATTGCCCCTTTGTTGTGCGCTGCGACATCCGACCCATTCTCGGAATGAGTGTATACAATGTCAAGGTGCTTAGAGCAAAGAGTTTCGGAACAACATCAACTAAGATGCAGGCACTGCCAACAGCTTCAATGAGTGTACACGTTGCGACTTATTGGTGAAAGTAGATATATGCATGATACAAGCCTCCCTTCCTTTAGTGCACTTTGGAGATAAACCTTGTGCACGTTAGTCCAAGTCTTCATAATGCGACTGCTGATCAACATTTGCCTTACGGACTCACAATGCCAGTAGCCTCAATTAGCCTAGTTATCATATGTTAGTGCCTGACGTAGATGTATGCGCCGAGAGTTTCTCCATCCCTAAATTGATCCTACAGTCGTACAATGAAATTCTATACAAATTTCTGGGTTTCCGGCATTGATTCACAGATGTGATCGTTGTTGTGTACATGTATCCGAGCATCCTAAAATCCAGTGAAGTGTTTTTTCAAGCAGGATGAGCTATCCTAGGATTGATTGGAGATCAGGGATACTTGGACACCAGCTAACGACATACGCAAAGTTCCCAGTGACATGGCCGAATACGGAGTCATGTGTGAAGTTGGGCCAGTGCCCCGTTTTGCTAGGTTCGGTATGAGGCACAAAGCGTTCCTAGGATATAAATAGTCCGATATAGTCAATAACTCACATTCTGCTTATTGTAGTTATGACAGACCGTTATATACCCTGTTCGTAAAAAATTTAACCCTGTGATGTGCATGCCAGTACCTTCGCGTGTGGGTTTATGAGCCCAATACACAAGTACTTTCAGTGGAAAATTAAAATGATGCTAGCAAAGCGTTCAGCTCGCTTTAGACACTGACTTTCCAGTACAGTAGATAAAGTATGATATTACCAGCGTTGTCTACAGAAAGGTTGTAGTAAACGTAGTTCAAGCCTTTGTTTGGAACGCAAGTCTTTGGATAACAGTCGTCAACAAAGCACAACAATGACTCTGCTTGTCTTTTCAAGTGCGGGCGCCTGAGCAAGCTTACAGTGAGGCGTTGTACTGCGCTTGTACTTGGTGTTCTCAACCTTCTACCAACAGCGCGGTCATGAATGTCGTTGACAGGGTTAACAGTTGTCTACAAAAGTGGTCCAAGAGTGGGGAGACCGAATGGTATGCTCGATCTTCTTTTACGTGCTATTTTCACCCAATAATCCCGTTTGCAGTCGAAATTTCCTTCTTCCAGCTCATCTAAACCCTACGGACACGACCACCGTTGAAACGCTCACAACTGCGTATCATACCCTATTATATTCTGTTTTGAGGACTTGGGTTCCGAGTAGTTTGCTAACCCCGCAAAGCTTCGTCGATTTCGTCCAGTCAGTCCTAGTGTCCTTGCCTTCGTCTTCCGTCCAGTCTAGGCCTACACAAAGCGACACTTTATTCGGGGAATTGCTTGTCGATATCGTCTGGTCCCTTGACGCTCAGTTGGATGAACTTGTGACGGATGCCAAAGCTATAATTACCACTGCAGAGCAGACAACCGAGGCCAGTGACTTGCATAAAGCCACGGGAGCAAAGCAGAACGCTGAGCAAGACAAGGAACTTCTCGTTGGTGTTGTCAGGAAACTCCTGGTGAGCATCAGCGGGTCCCTGGAATATACTGAACCCACTTTCCATCTAGTTTGCTGGCATCATCGACGTAGCTGTATGCCGGGAGCGCCTTGATTTGAGCCTCCTTGCCAACATAGGCCTTGTATTGGATAGGTCGTCGTTTGACAAGAAGGAAATTAGGACAAGAACTGGTCTCCTGTAAGTTCCTTATGAGCGGTACATGGTGTAGGTTGACGTTCGTGGTTGGTCCGCAGTTACAAGCAAAACAAGTTCAACCTCCTCCGCGAGCAGTCCGAAGGTTACAGCAAGCTATGTGTGGAGGTGATGAGCTCTCTGGGATCCTCACATTCTCCACAGGATGGTAGACCTGTTGAGAGTGCCGCATCCATAGAGGACCGCTCCCGAATAGTATGGGACAAGATCATGGGCCTTATTGGATATTTTGACCTCGATCCCAATCGTGCCCTTGATATCATCCTCGATGTGTTCACCGTCAACATCACGACCCATTACACTTTCTTCCTCTCTCTTCTGTCATTCTCTCCGTGGGCTGGTTCTATTAGGCGCTCTATGACTGGCAAATTCGACGTTTGCATGCCACCCGCCACACCTTCCGACCAGTATCGAGGGAAATCGCTCGACGAAATTCTTGAAATCGCCGAAATCCTATCTCTCAGCTGCAAAGGTCTACATTCAGTTTCAAGCGACCCCGAGTCGCGGGTACTCGCTCAAGTCCTTGGTTTCAAGTTCGCTTATTATCAGGTTTGCCATATCTCTTAGTACATCTTTCTCCTCTGATCCTGCGTAGGGTCTAGATGTCCATGAACCATCGCCGAAAGGCTTGTACCTTTCGGCCGCTCTCTTGATACGGGAAGGGTTTGTTTCGCTCGAGGAGTTGTATCCCCACGTGCGTTGACTTTATCGTGTTGTGTGGACATCACTTCATAACAAACATCCAGCTATCACCTTCTGATGGAGATATGGATTCGTACCACAAGGATTATCTGGACCAGATACACCAAAGGATTGCAGATGCCAAGGTCACTCAATTAGCCATGGCAGCTCCCCTAGAGTCGACGAACTCCGGCTCGAAAGCGCGTTTAGAGCCTGGAGAGGAAACCAAAAGAAACCTAGATACGAGGCCTCCAAACCAGAAGGCGGCTCTTGTCAGCGCCTTGCTTTCCGTTGGCGCTTTGCGTCCCGCTTTTGCGATCTTGACCAAATTTCCGTGGCTCGTAGACGCTCATGTTGAACTTGCGGATCTGGTGCTCCGCGTTCTCAGGCATTCCATCTCACCTCTCTATGATTCGGCTTTCGTTCTCAAGGAACGGAATCCCAGCTTCACTCAGCCTCGCCCTCGATATGGGACAACCGGCGTCCTCCTTCCGCCTATCCGTAAACCACAGCTGACGTTGGTTGCACCGACACCTCCCAGCACGGCTACGACAGAGTTCGTATTCTTTTTCCCTGACTGGTCGGACAGGGTTCCGCTGTCGACGATGTTCGAGGATCTGGTTGACGTCATTGAACCTCTTATGAGCTTTGTTGGCCTCCACATATCGCGTGATCCGTTGTTCGTTTCGAAAGTAACCCGTTTAGGGAGGTCACAATTAATGGCCACGGTAAATCCATAATCCTTGCGGTTAACCAATACATTTATCTTCTTTTTACTTTCTTTTCAGGTTCCTCTTGATTCTGTCACTAAGAAGCCCACGGGTGAGCCAGACCCCTCGAATCCTGTTCGTGTGTTCTGGTTCAATCTTTTGCGACTATACTTCCTACCTTCCCTACCTCTCATTCGAGGGAACGCTGTTTGCACTGTTGAGATCTGGAACATAATCCGACAGTATGAAACAACAGCTCGATGGAAACTTTACGGGGAGTGGAAGACAA
This sequence comes from Gastroboletus turbinatus, assembly GCA_038090655.1. Classification (NCBI taxonomy): domain Eukaryota; kingdom Fungi; phylum Basidiomycota; class Agaricomycetes; order Boletales; family Boletaceae; genus Gastroboletus; species Gastroboletus turbinatus. The sequence goes on from JBBPND010000252.1 coordinate 4,859, forward strand.
GCACATACACCTCGCATCCAGAACTTCGCATACGTCAAGTCCAAGCTGACCGGGAATCAAAAGGAATATTGCGACGGTTATCACACCAAACCATTGACACGCTTTCTGGCACGGTGGCGAAATTGGCCCACGCCAATCCGTGTATTTTCTTCACCAACGCTGTCAACCAAATTATGGCGTACGACAATCTAGCGGGTGTGGTGATCCAGGCACTTCGATATGTGACCAACATGGGGTTTGATGTATTGGTCTACATCATTCTCGACGCTCTCTCAAATCCTTACAAGAATCGGGTGAAGGATGACGGTGTTAATATCTCAGATTGGTTGCAAAGTAGGTCTGGCTGTGTCATTTCATTACATGTTATTGACAACAGCAGGTCTCGCGTCGTTCACTGGCATGCTCTTTCGTCGGTACAGTGCAGATTTGTCTCCACTCCTGAAATACGTTGTACATCAACTATACAACGGCCAAACAACGGAAATAGTGGTTCTTCGCGAGCTAATATGGAAAATGGCTGGCATTGAACCTCTTCCAAGTCTGTCGGATTCACAAATTGCTGCGATGGCCGGTGGTCCTGCACTACGCATTGAAGCAATTGCTTCCGCAACTCGAGGTGCCCGTCTGGATCCTGGTGATGCAATACTCAAAGGTCCTCAGCGACTGGGAAAGAGCCTGCTGGAGACGTCCTTGGCATTGCCTCTCCTTATTCAGGTTGCACAGCAACGTCAGTCTTGCGTCTTTAAGGCTCCAGACACCCATCTTAAGTCCCTCGCAAGTCTGTTCGATACCGTAGGTTGCGCGTCATATCGTGCTCGCATCTTGGTCTCAAAGTCGCTTGCCCAATTCAGACCCACGGGGTACTGCTGCAGTACCTGGAGCTTCTTACCTCTCCGGCTGTCGTTCCCCCTGAAGACTACGCGAAGAGGATCCTTCCTTCTTTAGCCGACCTTGGGGAGTTATACGGAATATCTGCTCCAATTTGCATGCAAATTATTCGTCCGATGCTTAACAGCATTCTCTTGGTAAACATTCGACCAGCCCTAGTTGACTGAATGCTGATTAGGTTATAGAAAACGGCCTTGTCAATGCAAGAGAAGGAACGTGTGGCTAACGAAGAAGCCGAGAAGCGTCTGAAGGCTCGCCTGTCAGCAAAACGAGATCCATCCGCATCTGCGTCCCGCATGGAGTCGCCCAGTGGTCCCAATACGCCACGGGATAACTCTGAACAAAAACCACCGTTGGTTGAAGGCAACGAGGAAAACCCGATGGAAGTTGAACTGGAAATAACCACTCCCGCTGCAGAGGTCCGTAGACCGTATATGATTGAAATGCTCAGCGCAATGACCATCACTGTCTTGCAGAGTCCCTGGATACCTGAGCTAGAAGCGCTTTTCGACGATGTACGAAAGATCGCGAAGAGCAGTGCGATCGACGTGATTGGGTAAGTCTTGGGGAAGTCGAGTCAATGCTCTGAACTAAAAAAGTTGTATTAAGCCCTGGTTTTTACCTGACGTTCTGGCAATTGTCAATGTATGATCTCTTCCCACCAGCCACCAGGTACGACGAAGAGGGAGCTGCATTACGTACCCTCAGTCGACAAGAAGATGCCAAGTACATTAGCGCCGACCGCTCTTCTGATCGTGCGAAGAGACTCACGGCGAGCACACATAGGGCAAAGCGTGATCGATGTAACGCGTTTGTCAACACGTTGGCCCAAGAGTTCAAGGAACAGACAGCTTCGAGAGTTTTCACCTTAAAGCGTTTAGCACGAGAGAAGCAGCACTGGTTTGCTCATGGTGAGTTTGTGCCATCTTCAGTGGTTCAAGTAACTTATCTACTGCCAAGTCGAGCACCGTTATGCAGTTTTGGCATCTGCTATCATTGAACACTGCATCCAACCGCGCTGTTTGTTATCACCTATGGACGCCGACTACTGCGCACAAATCATCAAAGTCATACATACGCAAGGAACGCTAGGCTTCCCCACGTTAATGTGTTACGACAAGGTTAGCATCAAAGTTCTGCACGAGAGACTATGATTGATGGCCTCTGGACTTCAGCTACTCGGAGATCACGTCAAGACAGTGATTTTCTCTTGCAGCGAATATGAAGCGAAGAATTATGGTATGTACCTTCAGATACATCTTGTTGTACAGCCGTTTTATAAAACGTAATATTGGGCGACAGGGCGCTTTTTGCTAGGGGTTCTCACGGATCTATGGAAGTGGGCACAAGACGAGCAACTCTTCGCCCAGGAGAACCGTACGAAGATCGGTGGAAGAACTGTTCTTCTTCCGGGTTTCCAGCCGCGTTGGACCAACAAGGACCCCACAAACATCTTACCAGAAGACCTGTTATCGTGGTCGGGCTTCAAACAGATTCTACGCAAATGGCACAGAAAGCTGGGAAGAGTGGGTGGTCTAGCACCGACAGAGTCAGTAAACTGATTAGTCTCCACAGAGCCTCTGCAGTTGCATCGAAACAGGAGAATTCATGCACGTCTACAATGCCATCATTGTGCTGAAGGAAATTCTTCCAGTCTTTCCCCTAACTGCTGTTGGCGAATATGGACCTGTCATCGATAACATGATTGATAAACTGGTTGAAGGTGAGGAACGGGGTGATCTCAAGATACTGAGTAGGGCGTGAGCAAGCTTTCTTTCGTCCCGGGGTATGTTCTGATGTCATCATAGCTACTCCGCAGCCTTGAAGAAGCGTGAGTCTCAGTGGGCAGTTCCCCGACCAACACCTCCCAAGGCAAGTTGTTTTCGCTTTAGGAGTCCTTCCCACTCAATCCCCTTTTCAGCTGAACGGTGGTACTATGTCGCCAAAGCCTGGCTCGTCCGCTTCACAAGCACTCGAGAAATCACGTTCTATACAACCACCTAATGGTTCTACAGTACTTGTAACACCCGACATACGCCGCGAAATCAGCACAGTCTCAGGCGTCCCAGCGGCCCCAAGAGCTCAGTCGTCGATCAGCGCGCCTCAGTTTATTGATGAAAGACCATCCACACCGGCAAGTTTGGCGAAATTGGCCATCGAAAGGTATGGATATAACAGGTGTCAAATCCTTGTTCTCAACGAAATGCGGTGCAATTAGCATTCCCAGACCCGAGAAGGTGAAGCGAGTCAGGCCAGAAAAAGGGAGCGCATCACCCGCGCCAGAAGGCGAGAACAAGTTGAAACAAGATGCCATGGATGTTGACGCTATTCCAACTGCACCAAGGGAAGGAAGGACACACCCACAACAAGAACCGGCCCCATCACGTTTTGGAGCGCGGCAGCCTTCTGCGCCTGCTCAAAGTTCCTTACCTCCAATACCTGTTGATATTCGGGCGCCAACTCCCATTCTCAGAGAGGCTCTTAAACCTTCCCGGCAAGTCACTACGGCGCTTAACCCGCGAGAACCCCCTCTATCTCCCAGGCAAAGGATTGAAGAGAAACAGATACAAGATGTCATGCCACCTCCAACCGCCCCCAGTCAGACGCTCTCGGCCCAAGAACTCCGCGAAACAGCCAAGCAAACAATTGGTCACCGTGCATCAGAGAAATCTGATGACCGGCGATCGGCGGGTGATACCCGTAGCCAGCCTGGTTCTGGAGCTCCGTCTCCACTGCCACGTCGGCGTACCGCATCCCCTGGTACAAGGAATCACAGCTTGGAGAGTCGAGCAAGTGGCGAACGCCGCTCTGACCGCGGGACTGGAGATGATGACCATGTAGATGGGAGGCCCCCAGAACGAGAAGCTCGACAAGAGTTGCGATTATCTCGCAAAGAGGGTGGTGCTGCTCATGGTGCTCGAAGCGAAAGGGTCTTGAGCCATCGTACGTCAGCTCGCGAGAGTGATCGGGATAGGGAAAGCGACAGGGAACGTGACCGAGAACGTGGCCGAGACAGGCATGGGGAGCGCGACCGTGATAGGGAACGCGACAAGGAGCGCGACAGAGAGCGAGAGAAAGAGAAGGATAGGGAGCGTCGTGACAGAGATAGAGAACGAGACAGAGATAGGGATCGAGACAGGGATCGCCACCGTCGTGATGACAAGGATCGTGATCGCGAGTCGCGCAAGGACCGAGATAGATCAAGTCAACTTTTAGCTCCTGCAGCCTCCACTGCCACATCAGAGCCCCGAACTCTTCCCACTCGACCCGACCCCACTCGACACCGTCCCGCTACTCAGGTTGGCGATGATGCTCTTGGCAAAAGACGCCGTCTTAGTGATGACGAGGTCAGTGCCCCTCTTTGGCTAGTGCGACATGCTGACCTATTGACAGGTTGACCGCACCTCGAAGCGTAGCTCTCGCAAGGAAAGCCATAGAGAGGACCGTGTCCGCCGCTCTGACAAGGAAAGTCACGATCGACCGCGGGAATCTGACAAGCGTCGAACGGAACCCCAACCATCTGAAGGAGATTCCCGCCCACCTATCGATAAGGTATGTTGACGTCGTGAAAAACGTGATTACATTTTCAACAACATGACCCAACAGCCCAGCGAAAAGCGGATACCCGATGGTCCCAAAACCTTGCCTCCGACTACCCCATCAGCCCCAAGGGCGATGTCATCTGTGGATGGTTCCAGGGGTGGAAGCAAGGTTGACTCTGGTGCTAGCCGAGGTGGTGGTGGTGATTGGAAAGGCCAACAAAGAGACCATGGACCACACGCGTATCCGGTTTCAACGGCTGGTGGCACGCCAGACACAGGTTCCAGTTTACGTGCAAGGATAGGCGAGAAAGAGGCTACTCGCTCGGCCCCCCAGGCACCAACGGCATCTTATCGGTCCGATGTGCTGCCGAAGGATGACGAGCGTGATAATAGGAAGCGAACGGTAACTGGTGAGTTGATCATTTGTCAGTTTCTGACTTGAATTCATGTGGCTTCCACCTAGACCGGGATAAAGACGTTGGCGAGTCCAACAACATCCCAGGAGGTGACCTAGCATCGCAGCCCCCGAAACGACCGAGGATCATTCGCAATCGCTACCACGCACCTCATGGACTGGCTAAGAGGACTCTCCCCATTGACCCCCAGGCTGGGGACAAATCACGATCGACGAGGAAGGATTAATTATCCTTTATAGATGAGATGTCGGTGTATCCTGTATTCCCCGCACCCACAGTACATCGTTACATTACTTCTTTCCTCTCCACTAAATCGACGTAAAGGTGAGACTCTAGATACATTACTAGGATGAGTAGTAATAATTACTGAGGGTGACTCCGAGTTGAATCAGATTAGACGAGTTGAATCGTGAAGTAGTGGAGGGTGGGTTATTCACTTCTTCATCAATGTAAGGAACTCCTCGCGGGTCTTTTGATGTGTCCGGAAACACCCCAACATACACGAAGTTACCGTAATGGAACCCGGTTTTTGTACACCACGCATGGTCATACACATATGGCTGTAACGAGTGGAACATTGAGCAAGCAGAGCATTGGTGAGAAACACTCACGTGGCCTCCATCACGACTGCGACTCCGCGGGGCTTGATTGCCTCCTGGACTGCAATTGCGATTTGTTTCGTCAGCCGCTCCTGAACTTGCAGACGACGGCTGAATGTTTCGGCAATTCGCGCGAGCTTAGAAAGCCCCAGCACGAGTTGATTGGGTATGTAAGCTATAGCAACCTAAGAATAGTCAATTGTGGGCGTTGCGGAACTCGGGACCCTACCCACCTTTCCTGTGAACGGAACTAGATGATGTTCACACAGGCTCGAAATGTCGATGTCACGGACCAAGACCATTTCATCGTGGTCTTCTGGGAACACGGCATCGTTGATGACGTCTGGAGGATATGCAGGGTAGAATTGATAGGACAAGATGGAAGCCTACCTGCCAAGCGTTCCTCGTAGCCTCGGGTCATCCACATGATGGCTTGTGCATATCGTTCGGGTGTTCTCAGAAGCCCTTCTCGGTCTGGATCTTCGCCAATACATTCGAGAATGGTGCGGACCGCAGAGGTCATTCGTTTCTCACAGGCAGCACGCTCCACTGGCGTGGCATTGAGACGAGAGATGGTAGACTTGGCTAATGGGAGTTCTGAGCGACTGAGCACGGAATGACAGAGAGCAGAGCGTACCTGGCCAACCGAGGCCATTCGGGTCAGGGAGTGGGCTCTCACGCTGAGCACCGTTTGTAAGTGGGGTGGATACACCGGAGGGTGGCCGAAAGCCGTAACCCTCGCGGACATGAGGCCAGGGAGGACGTACAGGGACTTGCTGAGGTGAGTCGTTTTGAGAATTGACAGATTGGACAGAATGAGGTTCACCTCGGGGGATGTCGGCATCATTGGAGACCAGGAGGGATTGAGATTCTGTGGCACGATGAAGTTCCAGCTGTCGTAATTCATTTGACAAGAGCTCGCCATCGGATAGCATCATTTGGGTGGCGGAAATGGGTGGAGGTGCCTGCACTATGTATCGAAATTATGGCAACGAGCGGGAAGGGGCACCGGGAGACAGAGTGGGAGTAGTCGGTATTTTTTTCCAGGAATTCTCAGCCTGTCACGGTCGGGAAGATGAAGGGAAAGATTGCCGGAAGGACGACCTGAAGTGGAGTAGGACCATAAACGGATATCTCAAGGAAACCCGCCCGAGCACGCCGTTGCTGCCCAGTGAAACCCATTGGGCCCGCCCAGTGCAAGACAATTAGCAACCTGTGCACCGGCAAGGGCGTGCGGTTTGAAACCGTTGGTTGGGCCTCCTCCTTCCAATTCGCGCACATTTCGGACAGGTTGAATGGCAGTTCTGGTACTGTTCTAATTCGCTCGCCGGAATGCTCACGCAACACTCTCTTTCATTCCTAAAATGACCTAAAGTTTCATAAACGTCCTGCCATCTTTCTTTCTTCTCACTACGTGGTCTCAGTCGGGACGCCTCTGCCAAACTCGTCTGCACCGCACAGACTCATCACCTCGGATCTCACTCGCGGTAAGGCGGACTTGCTCCCTTCCGTCACAAATGGCATCCTGACGTGAACCCCGAGAATGCTGTGACTCTTTTCGATTCTTATATCCTCCTTTCCAGGCCATGTTATCTCCCCGTCGTCTCCTGCATCCTTGAGAATGTGGCAGGATTCAAAGCCGTCTCGCCAACTTAGGCGTCGGTGTCCAACACCGCGCTTGCCGCCCAAGTCATCATCCGCCCCGTCCTATCGCTCGTTGGAGCAGGCTTGGCTAGCTTCTCGCGTCATGCCCCGTCGCAGGGGCTCATACCTCATGCCCGGCGCACAACGTCCCATCAACGAGACGAACGTCAAACTCGCCCTCTCAATCGCTCAGGCGTGTTTCCCTGATCTGTTGTCTACATTATGGGCCTTGCATCCCATTCGCACATCTCTCATGATGTTTCTCCACATTGTCCGTGGCTTCTTTCCAGCATTCAGGGGCTATTCTCAAGCGATGATCGTTGACGAGGTAAGCCGGTCGGGAAATCGAACCGGATTTTTTATCCATTGATGTCACTGCAGCTCCAGACGTTAATATCATCCGGATGTTTTTCGTGGTCTCGGCTCTTGAGATTGCTAGTTACCGAAATATTCAGACGGGCCGCGGAAACAGCCATCGATGCATTCGCGTATGTCTTAGGCCACTTCCATGTCCGCCGACTGTTAATAATATTCCAAGCACTTCAAATGAGAACATAGTCCACGAATCGGCCCGATTTTTCGTCGAATACCAACAAATTGCACAGCGGCTACGTCTCGATATCCCGACGCTCTCGGATCCCATCGTACGAGACTGTCTTCAGGAATCTGATCTCTTCGTTCGCTCCTTCAACGGAATGGGTAGTTTTGGACTGCTCTCACCCTTCGATTTCATCCAAATATTCGCCGTAATGTCTGAATTGATCTCACACATCCTGGTGCTCTTGTCCCTAACGGGTGGTTCTGCCAACTTGGGAGCATTACTCCTATCTCTTCTATCCACCTTATTCCCTCTGCTCTTGAATCGTTTTATTGGCGCTCAATCATCTCCAGAGGTAGTTTACACTCCCGACGAGGCTCGGACTGCCGAACGTCAAGAAAAATTACGAAATCTTGCGTACAACGATTCTCATCGTCCAGAGGTACTCCTCTTTGGCATTGGCCCATGGGTCCTTCAATCTTGGACCAATGCTAGAAAGGCCATGTTGTATAACGAGCAGACTTCACCTTCAAACCAGGTGACGTTATCTCAGCTACTGAACCAGATCAATATTTCCGATCTTTTATTTACCCTTCAAAATGTGAGCATCCATGATGGGCACTCAGTTGACGCGTTTGGTTTGGTCTTACTCTCTCGGCAGCTTCCTCTTCTTCTCATGTTTCAATCATCTTCTGCATCACTCGGATCGTTGGCTCTATATCGGAGTTCAATCCAAGCTGTAGTCTTCGCCTTTGGAAACCTCCTAACGACAACGCGTATGGCATTTCAGGGTATATTCTTGATGGGGGCTTTCTGTGCAGCCATGAATATCCATCCTGAGCTAGAACCGATGGAAGAAGACGTCATAAGTTATCCGAACCTGCCTTGCGGGATGAAAATCGAAGCAAGGTCCCTAACCCTTATCAAGTATTCATGTGTCGAAAGATGCTCATACTCCGTCACAGGCACCTGTCGTACACTTACCCGGGAAGTAAGGATGCGTCACTGAAAGACGTCACTTTCAGCCTGGAAGCCGGAGAATGCCTTGCAATTGTTGGGTACAACGGATCAGGCAAGTTCCGGGTGGAAAACGTTGATTCGTTACTGAATTTGATCTGTTGGGGTCGAAATAGGGAAGTCCACGCTTGCAAAAGTACTGTTGCGGATTTTGGATTTCGACCACGGAGAGCTCCTTATCAACGGCGTTGACATACGTCAGTTGTCGCCTGCTGAGTACCATCGACATGTTACAGCGGTTTTTCAAGACTTTTCAAAATTTAACTCCACTGTCCGAGAGAATGTGGGATTGGGTTACGTTCAGAAGTTGCAGTCACACGCGGCCGTTTCCCATGCCATCCACCTTGGTGGGGCGGATACCTTTGTGGATACCCTCCCCAACGGTCTGAAGACAAAGTTGGATAGCTCAGGATTCGATGCTATGCCCCCTGCATACCCAGGCACTCCGGGCTGCGGGATGTCCTCACGACAACATCATGGTCTATCAGGTGGCGAGGTATGTTGTGCCGTGCTTACTCATCACAATAAGTTTCTGTCTTATTAACTCGATCTTACGGCAGTGGCAAAGAATCGCAATCTCTCGCGCCTTCATGCGAGCTGATCGACCCGAGGTTGACCTCTTGTTATTCGATGAACCCGTAAGTGTGTACACATGTCGTCACGAGTCTGCATTACTCACAAGGCCTGGCAGACATCATCACTGGACGCGCATGCCCAGAATAAAATTTTTGATACCATACATCGTGTCTCAGGCTCCCCATTGGGCGACAAGACAAAATCTGTCATCTTCATCACCCACCGACTTTCCACCGCGCGTCGTGCCGATAAGATCGCGATGATGGAGCGAGGGGTACGTTCATAATGTCCAACTTCCTTCCGTCTCCTAGGTATTAATGACCGTGCCGTGGGTTTGTAGACGATAACCGAGTTTGGCACGCATGAAGAGCTACTCAAGAAAGGTGGCTCGTATGCCGCGCTGTACAAGGCATCCATTTGAGGTGGATGATGCTCCCGTCAAACTTTACTAGAAAACCTCGTCATTCCATTGGAATTCTCGCATTCATATCAGGCAATGCATCAAAAATCATGAGTGTATTATTAGCGCGGCTTCACACTCGGCCACCGTATTTTAAACCATAGAAATACAGCTAAACGTAAACGTAGGCCTAATCGTTCGTGGAACGGTCCATGTACACTACCGTGGAATCATGAACATATGCATCCACATGCGCATTCTCCGCCGACTGAGACATGACGTTAGTTGATGACGGGCCGCTGTGGATGCCCACCAACAAGCCAGCATCACGGATGCCTTGGATGAGCGAGGGAACTTGGAGCTAGTGTACATAAAGTTGGTGAGCCTGACGGAATGACAGATGCGGCATTGTATTATTACCAATAGCTCGGAATCGAAGAAGACGCCCAAGAGGTTGTTCGCTTTGGCGAACTCTACACCCTCCGCCACGCTCGAGATGTATTGATCATCACCGGTATCACAAAGGTCAGGGTTGCGCAGAATCGGCCCATGATCCTTGTTTACATGACCACATTTAGATGAAAAGAAGACCGGATCTAATCGAAGCGAGACGTGAGATGGTGACGATCCGCAGCAATGGAATAGGAGGGATTACAATTTGGTTGCTTCCAATTCAGTGTGGCACAAACTCGGGGGGAAAAAGAAGTGAAGGCGATGCGTCGACGTGCAAAGGCCCCGCCGAGAGACGACGATGTTTGCCTAATCGTGCGAAAGACGGCGTTGACACTCAGATTAAGATCAAGGTGGCGCCTGATGTGTTGACTTGGAGAAAGCGCTAGTTCCAGTGTCAAGCCGAGATGAACAGGTAAAAGCTGCGAGATTGCATAAAATAGGAGTACCTCATTCTGTATATATATGGAGCGTCGTACCTGTACGAAGCGCGATAGCGGCCACATTATTCGCGGTAGAATTCTATACCAGTCCTGAATGGAAGTCATTCTGCGAATGAGTTGTTCTCCCCTATCAAGTCGATTGGCCAAAGCATCGAATTGAGCGAGAGTAACATCAGCAACACCCAGATCATAGGATGAGTCCGGTAGGAATTGCTCCCCATATAGCACCGGCTGAAGATCTCGTGTGACCTGGACGACTGCATAAACGTAATTCCCAGATAGTGAAGATAGTGTGACTGTGTGCAAGGGAGAGGCGGGCGTCGAGTGAATTGAAGGGGATGTGTGTGTAGAATCCATCGATTTAGGGGATTGACGCCACGGGGGTATCGTTTGAGAGCCAGGGTGCAAGGGGCTACCCTGGGGAAGTGTCAGGGATTTCCAATAGGTTTCGACGGCTCCGCCAACTTCCAGGGTGATGCCCTGGAATGGGGTAATGACATGGGCAGAGAAGCTAACCTGAATATGAACATCAGTCTTTTTACCGCGGAGAACCACTTGGGTGCATACCTCGCCAATGCTGTGCAGACGATGATCCAGGATGGATAATGTGGTGAAACTACCGTCAAGAGAATGGAAACTGAACGGATGAGCCACAGCACGACCGATTGTTTTGGTACCAAAATTCGGGTAGATCGAAAATTCCAACGTAAGGTCTTTCAAGTTAGATGCCTGGAACATAAATGTATCATAATTGTTTTTCTGCGGAAGCGTTATAGTGTATGGAGGAGCGTTGACTC
>JBBPND010000253.1:0-16152 GCA_038090655.1 Gastroboletus turbinatus
TGCTTTACATGAAAATTTTCCACAATGTCAAATGGTTCAATAGGAAAAACTTGTTGGTTGCCATTGCACAACTATTTGCATTGAATTATCCAACTACAGCCTATCAATATATTTTAAAAAATGCAAAAGCAATGTATAGTATCTATCTATTGCAGAGGACCATTAGCTATAATTTAGTCAAAAAATTAAGGCTAATATAGCCTCTTTGGAGAAATTGCCTGAAGTGCCCTATGTCACATCTTCTATACAGTGACCTCCAAAACCATTATAATGCCTAACTCTGATGTGGTGCGCTTTGTGCACCACCAAAGCCTGTGGGATTGCTGTTTTGAAATGGTCATATCTCCACAGCCACTAGGCCAAATCACATGACCCCAGGAGCAACATTGTAGCCAAGTGTTTTGTCTTTGTTGGTTCCCACCAAAGCCAAGCAACATTCCCATAGGTGTCAGTGGTGCACTTTGCACACCACATCAGGGTTAGGCATTGCAACGGTTTTGGAGGTCGGTGTATGCATTGACAAATATATGCTTCCATTTGCTTTATTACATATATTTCTTGGCTATTCATAAATATGAGTGAATTGCTAATATCCTAGCATTTTCAATTCAATAAATTGCTCTTCTTTATTGGCAAATGCAGTTCATTGACCAACAACATCTGGACCATATAGCAATTGGTGTCCATTACAATGTGTATTATGCTTTATCATGTCTATTTGCTTTTGCACAATGCTTACATTATTTGAAATATGTAGTATGGCTTGGTAGATGGATATGATATACATATTGCTTTTGCACATTTTTTATGTTTTTTGTATGTTTTTATCGATAGGCTGTAGGTGGGTACTATAGTACATCTAGTGGATTAAATACTAAAATGCTTCTGCAAATTTATTATGACCTCAAAAACCCACATGGAGCCTGAGTAGCTGGAGATTACATTTCATTTGCATATTTTTCCATGTTCTTCAAAATATGTAATACTAAATGGTCTGTGGATACTTTAGTGCATCTAGGAAATGTACAAAAAAACCCCATGCTCTATTATAAATCCTGTTCAATTAACCCTACTAATTAATTACTGAAATCATTAGTAATGTCTATATCCTCTCTTATAGGTCTACACTACCAATTGCTTGATTTCTGTACTCTCACAATTAGTGACATTAGTAGTAATGCTCAATTTGGTTCCATGTCAGGATTGCATTCAGTGGCTGTGCATTGTGTTCATGGACAAGATGCACAACCCTGGCAAGTGTTGTTTCTAATCCTTATGCAACACACCAGCGGCTTATGCATGCTTGCTCACTTGCTCACACTGTGGACTCCACCAATATTCCTAGCTTGGACAATGAAGGGAACAGCATGCATATACAAGACATGGAAAGAGGGCAGAAGCAACCCACCTTGAACATGGAGATTGACTCAGAGGACAAAAACAACCTTGCATCATGAAGTCATTACCCACATCTAGAAGAAATTAAAATGGAGGTTGAGAATGAAGATGAGCATATGTACATACAACAAAAGATCCACACCAAGCTAACTCCTTCCACCATTTTTACCAGAGGCTCAAAATGATTGTAGAAAAGAGCTCTATTTTATGGTATACTTTTCCAAGAAATCTGTGATTATTTTTATTGGAAATTTTAATTTCAAGATGACCTAGTAATGCACATCAATGATATTAGTTTCTGAGCATCTACCCAGTAGATCCAATGTTGACATTGGTGTCAATGCATTTTGAAACATGTCTAGAATGCATGGTCCCCATATATGTACATGTGTATCACACATTCAAAATATATGATATCTACAATAATGTTGTGTAATAGTAATATTTACATGTATATTATGCATTCAAAATATCAGCCTCTTAGGTAATGGATGGTTATAATTATATATATGTTGGGCTGATGATGTGGTTGCTTAGGATTGCTTCATTCTTGCATCATCATGGATGGAATGATATGTTTGTGTGATATAGATATGTTATCATTGCATAATTGCAATAACATTTGGTACAAGTTGTCAACTTGTTGCACTCATGTTCCTATTGGTCATTTGTCTTCCGGTGCCGTTCATAGGAGGAAGGAGCACTTCCATGATTGTAACATAAAATATCCAGTGGCTCAAAAAACTGTCTACATGTTTGGTCATGTTCCACTGAACATGATAACCCCCAATAATCCCTAATCCTTGCCCTAAACTATGAGTGTATGCAATGACATACATACTCCTGGCTTTCTATCCATCCAAGACTCAAAAGATCTGAATACAATTTGATGAACTGGCAGCCATTTCAACACAATAACTCATTCAGATGGTTTTTTAACTTTCTATAAATTTGACTATCTAGTACTTGGTATAACCTCCTTTAGCCTTGATAACTGCTCCAATATGTCTAGACCTTCTTTCTATCCATCTCTGACACTATTCCCCACCAATCTAACCCTACTCCTTCATTATCCTTTTTCACAGTTGATGAACTCCTGTAGGAGCCTTCTTATAAGCTGAGAGGCATTTCTTGAGGTGATTCCAAGTATGTACAAAGGGGTTAAGGTCTGGAGACTATACAGACCAGTCCAGAAGTGTGATTTCCTGCTCCTCAAACCACTTTTGGGCTCTTCTAGAGATGTGCTTGGTGTCATTATCTTCTTGAAAAATAATGTTATCTGCTGGGATTCTAGATTTTTCCATGCTTTGGAGCAACTCCTGCTCTAAAATTGCCACATAGTATTCAGTATCCATTCTTCCCTCCACTTCACTCAAAACACACACTCCATTGCACCCTATGCAGCCCCATACCATTAGTGAACCTCCTCTAAACTTGACTGTAACTTGACCTCTCTAGCAATCAGCCCTGTCCCCTTCTTTTTCCACACACACACTTGCCCATTTGACTCAATTCTATTCATTGTGGTCTCATCTGACCATATAACCCACTTCCAGTCCTCCACAGTCCAATGCTGGTACATGAGGGCAAGTGCTAATCCTCTTCTTGTGACCACTAGAAAGTAGGGGCTTCTTTTTCTTTACCACAGCCTTTAATGAGGCTTCCTTGAGGGTATTTCTCACAGTCTGAGGGCAGACAGGAACATCAATGATGGAATTGATGTATTGGGTGGCATGAACAGCATTTCTGGCCTTGCCAGTAATAATTTGCTGAACAATAGCTCTTTTTTGGTAGGGGTAAACTTTGAAGGACAGCCACCATGGAGTCTAGTCTTCTCTGGCTAGAGTTCCTGAAGGACCTGGCATACAGTAGACTTCTCTAGGCCAGTTTTGGAAGCAACTGCCCTAGAGAAAAATCAAGCAAGCAGAAAGAGATGATATTTTTCTTTAAGAGGTAGAAATGGATTTTATGGTGATGGTGGGAAAATAAACATGGAATGGTGTGCTGTCTGACACTCAATTACATGAAGGTAGCATAATAGAACCCTTACCAAATGTATGTAATTGTATTACAGCATGCTTGGGTGCAATCTATGTAATTAAAACTTAAAGTCACAAAATCTGAATGAGTCATTGTTTTGAAATGGCTGCCATATCATCAGATTGTATTCCAATCTCTTGAATTTTGAAAGGATAGAAAGCCAAGAGTAAATACATTATTTCATACACTCATCATCTCAGGCAAGGATTAGGGGTTATTGGGGGTTATTGCATTTAGTAGAAAATGACCAAATATGTGGACAGTTGTTTGAGCCACTGTATATATCTGGACATTGCATGAGATGTTAGATTTGATTTGATAATCAACCATTACTTTATGTGTATATATATCTGGAATTGCTACATCAACAACTTTAAATATGCTGGACAATACAATGACTTTGTTATGCAAGTTGTGTAACAAGTTATATACAACTTGCCATATGTATGTTGCAAGGTCTGATCAGGTTTGCTATATGGACATGCTATATTTTGGGAATGTTAGACTAATGGTATTGGTATTGGCCTCAGAAATATAATGAGGGCAGGAAACAAGGCCTGATTTGTCATGTTATAGGATTGGTATAGTGTGTCTGCATTCTATTGCAGAATGAAGAAATTTGAGTGGTTGGCTTGCTAAGAAAAGAATTGTAAGAAGGGCAGGAAAAAAAACCTATGAAAGCAATAGCCATCATTAAAATTAAAATGATTATGCCAATTGACCCAAATATTCTAGACGATTATTATTATTTTGTCTTCTTTGAAAGTGACTATATAATGCTGTATTCAATATTCCATAGTAAGAAATCAACTAATAGTATAGATATCTTTATTTGATGAAAGTATTGTTTTCAATGAATTTAATTTACATCTAACAAGATTTCAATTTCCTAGATTACCTAGTAACCAATTTCAACTTAATTGTAATGAGGCAAGGACGGGGTTGAAGCTTTGCAGGGAAGCTGGAAGCAATGGCTTGGGTGGTTCCACATGGGGTAGAGTTCAAGTTCGCTGAGTCCAAGTTGCGGTTGGTAAGTGAAAGGCGAGGAGCAGATCCACTAGTCATCTTCTTTGCTGTCTGCTTTGTGTGAACCATACCATGAGAGAGGCTGCAGCTGGCCAGGGATTGCTATTACAGCTAAGTTCCACTGGATTTTGCCAAGGGCACCAAGGCAATTTATGGGTCTCCAGCACATGATCTTCAAGATGGGCTGTAGGCCATACCCTGGGTTCCCACAGAATAGTTCCAAACAGTCCTGGACCAATATAATCCATTTTGACCATCTGAGGGGCATGTGATCGCTAGTGAGGCCCCTGAGTCACGAAATGGCATCAGGGGGTATAATTACATTTATTTGTGTAGCTTACCTTGGATCTGTTGCCTCTCAGCATGCCCTCAGCTGGCATCACCCTGCTCCACCCTCCCCTCTCAGCAATGGCACAACATGCACAATCACATGTTGTGCCATCACCTCTCGCTGTCCCTCACTCTCACTGTCAACAGCTCCTCATCTCACCATTCCCCCCTTGTCTCACCAATGCCCCCTTGCCACACTGTCAGCCCCCTTGTCTCACCGTCACCCCTCTTGTCTCGCCATCACCCCCTTTCCTCACACTCAACTAACAACAACAATGAGAAACAATGCAACACATGTAATTGCATACATTGTACTGTCCCTCATCTCATTCTCATTCTCATTCTCATTCTCATCCCATCCCCACTCTCAACTGACAACAATGACAGTGAACGACATCCCTCATCTCATCCTCACCCTCACCCTTGACTGACAGCAATGATAACAGATGACAATGACAATGGTGTGCATTGCATCGGTCAAAAGCACCCACTACCCACAGGTATGGATGCAGGTCCATTTTGGTCTACCCACGTTTACCTGTACCCATGGTTGTGGGTACAGGTAAACAACGAGTACAGGTGTGGGTATGCCTCCCAACATCCACAGGTTTACCTGTGCTGATCCCTACATATTAACCCCTGGCTCCCAGACCACAATCTGCAAGCCTTAGGGGCAGGCACAAGCGTGAGCAGTGAGGGTGAGCACATGTGTGTGTCCACAGCATTTAGAATGCTGGTTCAGTGGATCACACTGAGAATGTGACAAGGATGCAATAGTATAGATTAACAGAGAACAAGGCCAAATCAGTAATCAGGTTGAGATTGGCAGCAAACTGTAATACTAGTAGCTCTGCACATGTAATGTCTGTCATGGTATTACATAGTACAAGGTTGTTCTGAGTCAAATGGCCTAGAGAGGGCTTGGGCCATGTCGGAGCATGAATGTGATTTCTTCAGCATGTTTTGACTGGGCTTGCAACTCCCCTCCACTTTGCCACCAGAAGTCGAGTAGCCAGGATGCTAAAAATTTGGTGAAGGCCTTGACTTCCTCAATTATTGTGTTGGAAATCCATTGGACTGCAACGACATGCATCCTCAGAAAGTCACAGTGTGCAGTTACAATGAGCTGAGGTGGACAGGAGGAGTCAGTATGGTCCACATGAAACTAGTGATGGAGAGATACCTAGTTGATGGTGAAGGCAAAAAGGTGAGCAGTCAGACACACCATCCTCTTCCAGGATGAATTCATGTCAGTAGTGGCCTTGATAAAGCCAAACCAGCAGGGGAATTCAAGGTCGAACATCCCTTCCTGCAATATATGGTTGAAGTCAGTGTCATAAAACCAACAGCCCTATACAGCATTCCGAGTCATCACAACATATTTTCTGCCCACAGAATTGGTACTCCTGGACAAAACCCAGTTTCATCTTCAATGATCTCATGGAAAATCCCAAAATCCCACTCCTTGTTTTTCGTAAACACCTATTGAAGCTTGGTGTGTGTTCTGGCATCAGGTGACTCAGAAGACCCAGGCTGACTCAGAAAGATGCCCCTGTGGTGATCAGAGGGCTGCAGGAGGCAATAGGAGCATTTCCACATGTGTTTGTAGATTTGATCAGGGATACACTCTGGCTATAATTTGGGCATCTAGTATATAGATAGAAGCAAGAAAAATGAAATGGTTGACATACTTCATTGCAGAAGGCTTGCATGAAATCTATATTCTTGGGATCAGCAGGCACCTCTCTTTTGACTACTAGGTGACCCCCTGGGAAATCAGGGATGTGCACCGTTACAGTGCCTCCAAGTCATGAGGTGTTAGACTCAAACAACATGTTAGTTGCATGGAAAGGTGCTTACAGGTTTCCACCTGCAGTTGTGGTGATTTTAGGATATGCCGGAAACTGGCATTGTTGATGATTCGATCCATAAATATGTCTGTTGGGCCATCTTTGCCAATGACATTGCTACATGCATACAGTGACTTCCAAAATTGAGTCAATGTTTTGAGAATTTGGAGTATATGTTATATAGCTCTGGGACATGGACAAACAGAGCCAAAGTGTAGGTGGGCAGCTAAGTGTACTTACTCTTGGCTATCCATCACCAAAGGATTTATGCAATGTGAATAGGTATCCATGGAGAAATATATTCAATTCAATGTCATATGTCATTGACTCAATTATGTAACTACCTGTCAGATCTGTCAAAGTTTGACAGCTGTCATATGTAACCCTTCATAGAAGCATGACAGATGGTTGCCATAGTTACTGTATCTTAGTAACCACTTCAACTGATGCTATTTAAGTACTGGTTTCATTTCTCATGCCTGTCAAATTCACTATGCATCCTATCTCCTCTTCTCAAAAGGAAAATATCCTTTCTTTGGCCTCTAATGGTCATTCTACTTGTCATATTGCCTCTAGACTAGGTGTTAGCCAGTCTACCATCACTAGGCTACTCAGGGATATTCTTCCCAACAGACCTATACCTCTTTCTGGCTGTCCCTCTAAGCTTTCAGCCACTTCTCAGCATGCTATCATCACTCAAATCACTACAGGCAGAGCTGCCAATGCTGTCCAGGTTACCCACCACATTAATTCCATCATCCCTAGTCCAGTCTCCTCACAAACAGTGAGAAGAGTTCTCAAGAATCATTCATTCAAGGCTGTAACAAAGAAGAAAAAGCCACTTCTTGCTGTAAGAAACAAGAAGAAGCGCTTAGCCTTTGCTCTGAAGCACCAGAGATGGACTGTTTAGGACTGGAAAAGAGTTGTATGGTTAGATGAGATCAAAATTAACAGGATAGGGTCAGATGGAAGGGAATGGATATGGAAACAGGCAGGTAATGGTCTTATTAACAGAGAGGTTCAAGGAACAGTGAAATTTGGAGGAGGAAATATCATGGTATGGGGGTGTATGGGTTGGGAAGGTGTTGGGCACCTTGCAGAGGTTGAGGGGAGGATGGATGCCAATCAATATGTGGATATTTTGGAGGACAATTTGCTTTCCAGCTTGGAGGAATCTGGAATTTCTCCAGAGGATGTTATTTTTCAACAGAACAATAACCCCAAACACACCTCCAAAAAGACCAAGAAGTGGATGGAAAACAATGACATCAATGTTCTTGATTGGCCTCCACAATCTCCAGATCTAAATCCTATTGAACATCTCTGGCATCATATTAAAAAGGAGCTTGCCAAATATCCAAGACAGGCCAAAGGAGTATGGGAGGTTTGGGATAGAGTGGCAGAAGTATGAAATAATATGGATCCAAAGGTGTGTCAGAATTTGATTGAAAACATGCCTAGGAGGATCCAAGCAGTAACCAAGGCCAAAGGAGGTCATACAAAGTACTAGAGTGGGCTGATTCCATAGATTTGATACATAGTTACAAAATTGAGTCAATGACTAGCTATTTTGAATTGACCATATCTCTATGGATACTAGTCTAAATTACATAATCCTTTTTTGATGGATAGGCGAGTATAGGTACATATAGTCACTCACCTACACTTTTGCTCTGTTTGTCCATGCCCCTCAGCTATATAACATATACTCCAAATTCTCAAAACATTGACTCAATTTTGGAAGTCACGGTAATCCTTCACAGTGGATAATTGTGACAGCCAAATAATCTTCCTTTGTCATGTATATTATTGATAATTATTAATAAGATATAGAAAACTACAATAAATGGCCATTAGGGTGAGCAGAATGAAGCAAAAGACATCACAGACAATTGGGAGCTCCAGAGCTCCAGAGATACCCATGATGTGACAATGACAGTGCAACAAAGCAGCACACACTGTTAGCAACCCAAAATCCAATAAGGACCTTGGTCACTTCACAAAAGTAGACTGGAATAAGGATGCTGATAGAGCACAAGGACGTTGGGGAATTCCAACAAGAACTTGACTGAGTTCTTGTGGTATCGATTCAAGGTATATATACTGACTACGTTGTTTGTATCTATTATGGATGTGGTCCGTGCGAGCTGCTTAGGGCAGGCTCTTAGGGTAAAGGGTATGACGTCGTGTGATGTCATAAGGTACATAGATCATTCTAGAATGGTCTAGACGACGGAGATTAAATAAATGTGTAGTCCATGAGGTATGACGTCATGGTCTAGAGCAGTCACGTGATTTGAAGGGGAAAGAAGTCACGTGATATGTTACGTAATTAGTCATGTGTAAGGGTCACGTGATGTGAGAAGATAACTCTTAGCTAAACCCTTAGGTTAGGGTTAGGTTCGTAACAGTTAGAACTCAGCTGTAGCACATCTCTAACTTGAATCTACTCTTGTTCCCTATGACTTCTCCCCTCATTTAAACACCTCCAATCCACTCATCCCCATATCTCTACACAAGAACAATATCCTCTGGGTATTCTGATCAATCATCCACATTGATCACAAGGATCCAAAAGCAGACTTTCCCATCTTAAGCCTCAGGAAATGCAATCTGGTATTGCAGAAGAAGTTGAATCAAGCAGGTTATCCTCTTGAGTTCCAAATTACACTTATTTTGTACTCACATATGAAATAAGCATAACAATTGTAAGATGAGGTTAGGAAGAACAAGTTGGCACCAGGAATGATGTGGTGCCATAGTGTTCACCAAGACTGTCAAGATGTGGTTCTGCACTTCTGCAGCTTGACAATGGGCCCATTGGTGATCAGAACAGTTGTCTGTCAGGCCAGTCCAGGAATGCCAAATGATGGAGACCTTATGCTCTTTGATGAACAAGCCACATGCATTCTGTGAACTGAGCAATGATCAGTCAAACACACATGGGATCAGTAGTAGGGAGGATGGACAGATGTAATTAAGAATATTGGTGCAAGGTTCCTTTCACATAAAGTTCAAATTTGCCACTGTATTGATTCACAATGCAGGCATCTTCTTAGTCTCCCTTGTCTTGATAAAACACTCATTTTCTATAATGATACCTATACCCAGTGTCTTCTTACTTAGGCTTAGCAATAGGAAATGAATAAAATATATTTGTATTTCCCCAGACTTATGCTTTGCCTTCCATGGTTGAAACACTATGAGCTAGGGATAACTTATATCTCCTAGACAAAACAATAGCTAGGATCTACTAGGATTGACTTGGTGAGTAGACTTAGTATAGTCAATAATGTGGTTTGTTTGCTAATCCTCAACTAACATTGACCTGCACCAAACTAGTTATGTAGATGCATGGTCAGAGCAACCTACTACCCGAAAACAATAAATTCTACCACTTGCAGCAGTTAGAATCTTCCAATACATTAGGGCCAGATGACCCTTAGTATGACCTACCTTTCATAATATTTCACCATAAGAATGGGGAGAAATTAAATATCTCGCCCAAACCATAGCTCTGTCACTATCTATCAGTGCATGGCTAAATAACTTGTAAAATAGTCAAGTGCCAGTGAGACTAAACCATGCCCTGCATAGCAATGCATAGCATGACCTCATTTTGACACAGCCTTAGTTGCTAAGGAGGCAACTTGATTACAAAGCACATGATTGGGCTTGGTAATCATTGTCTTGGCATTTATAAGCAATCCCTTGGCATTATACAGTAATCACTTGGGATTTGTAAGCAGCCAACTCTTTTGATTGGCTAGCATAGCCTCTGTATTTATGTATATAAAAAGAGGTGTTCAGGCCATCCAGAGAATAATTACCATCTAAGAGACAATACAAGAGTAACTCTTTTTACCCTCTTAGTCTCACCAAACATATTCTGGAATTCCCTCCACAGGTAACCCACAGAGGGCCTAGTGCAGGACAATCTCCATAGCTTTAGAGCACTGTCAGTTTCCATTGTTAGGAGTAAATTTGTACCAAATAGGACAAGTATATAGGATGGTTTTAGGGAGAAAACCCATTATAGGGCAACTATAAGGAATAGATCCCCAACAACTCATCCTACCAGTCTTCAAGCATCCCTTCTACCCACTGACTATCCACCTCAAGGGATAAGTGATAGTACAGTCTGATACACCTGAATAAACATCTCCTTAGTTGCACAATATGATTATGTTATTAGAATCCATCTGAGTGAACTAAGTGACTATTGACTACATTCCAATTAATTTGGAACATCTTAACATCTGTACAATCCAGCATATTGTTGGATTAGTACTCCACAAAGCCTCTGACTTCCTTTTTAGGAATTCCTTTCTATAATCTTTAATACCTATCTGATTGACCTAACAACTTCATTAGTGTTGACTAGTGTTTGTCTGAGTTTGTTCTAGTTGACTAGAAAGGCATTACCTGTTTTGGTTAAATAGCCCCTATTCACAACATTTACTATCCTAAAGCCTAGCAACCTTCTAGTGTTGACTAGAGTTTCTCAAGTGCATAATCACTAGTATATTACCTTTACTAACCAGACTTGCATTGAAGCATATATCAATTTTCTAATTTGTAAATGTCAGTTGAGGATTAGCAAACAAACCATGTTATTGACTACACTAAGTCTACCCACCAACTCAATCCTAGTAGATTTTTGTCTAGGAGATATAATCAATCCCTAGCTCATAGTGTTTCAACCATGGAAGGTAAAGCATAAGTCTGGGGGAATACAAATATATTTTATTCATTTCCTATTGCTAAGTCTAAGTAAGAAGACAATATGCTATCTATTATCCAATATACTGGTATTTGTAAGAACCTTAGAAGAAAAGGAACTCAACAATATGCCATATGTATACTGATGTTTATGTCAAACCACACTTGAGCGGCAGCAGAGCACCAGGAGTTGTATTCACTTTCATATGTCCTCCCAATGCTTAAGGATTATGTTTTCCAGTGCTCCAAGAATAACAACCCCATCAGCATCCTCAAAACATTCAATACCCTCAAGGTTTGGCACAAATTCCATATCCAGCAGTATTTCTCTTCTTGTCCATCACTTATCCTTATCCTGCCAAGCCAAGCTGTTCAGGCTTTCTCCCCCTCAGCTCAATTCCCTTTCAGGAATTGTGATGCTGTCCTTTTGAATGTGGATGGGCAAAATGTTCACAATCCTGGCTGCAAGTCCCCACAGATTTTTAAATGATGCATTCTCATTTCATTTATTTAGATTGTGTGGCAGAAGTTGTAGAATCAATTAATTTCCTGGGTAGAAATACCTAGAAGAAAAATGAGTAGAGAATGAGGGTGTGTTGCATTCATCCCAAGGGACTCATAGTGGTTAGTAAATGAAGGAAAAATACACAGAAAAGGGTTCTAGATCAGTTCAAGTCAGTCTAGATGAATAGGATGCACAACAAGGTGAGGGTAATGAAAGGTGATGAAAAGATATGGGAGAGTTGCTAGATGAGTTCTAGCACGAGAATACTGATTCTGAGTTGGTATGAAGTAACCATGATGAAGGAAAGCTAATGAAAAAGAATCCTGGCCAACGATGAGGGCCAGAGATGAAAGATGGGGGTTTGTGAGTGATGCACATGGGTGAAAACTGTATTTCCAAATGAAATACAAGGGTTTTATTCCAGAAAACACCCTGGACTCTACCTAACTAAGGAATTATTGAAAATGGAGGTGTATGAGAAGTTCAGAATGTCAGAATGGCCTTGCAAAAGTGGACAATAACAGCATAGAAAATTCTAGACCAATTACTAAATTGAATGGAAGCTTGATAAAGCTAAAAAGAACTATCTGAATACTAAACAGAAGAGTTCAAAAAGATCCTGCACATGCAGACAAGCAGATAGAGGCAGAATAAGATAGATAGTAGGGGTTTTCGTGTACAAGGAATATGTATTCCTTACATTGTGCAGTATTCCAACTCTTGCCAGGCAATAGTGGAAAGTTGTTGCATCATTATATGGTAGTGATCCAATGTATGAAAAGTGGTCATCACTCTCATTGTAGAACTTTGCAATCCATTTTTTGGTGCAGCATGCTTTGCAATACTATCCTCCCATTCTTTGCAATACCACCATGGTGTGACTTAGATTATCTGCCATTTTTCAAGACAACTTGAATTCCATTGCTTGTCCCATTGCAATACCATCCTTCCACTGTCTTTGCAATACCACATGGTTATTTGCCCTTTTGCAATACCCTCCAGTATAATATCCTCCTTCCACCCACCCCTTTTGTGACACTGTGCTGTTGCCCACCTCATCACAATTTAGTGACTACACTATAGTTTCCTACAAAAGAGAAGGAAATAGAAAGAAATATAGGAGCAGCTGGAAACAGAAATAGATATTGAGCCTGGTTTTGCTGTTAGAGTTAAAAGTGTATGTGTTAAGACCATGCACTCTGGAAGTAACTCTGGAATGTCAGAGTTGACTTACAGGTTGTTTGGGACTTGGCTTCACTGTATGTGGTGTGCCCTTGCTGAGTCTAATGTCCCGGTGTTACGATTGGTAACAATGCCACATGCTCACAATGGATTTAGTTGTTGGCTCTTCTTTTTATGATCATGTGACCAGGTCACCTAACCCTTTATTTCCCTTCAACTGTGCAGGCTAGTCCATCAGTCACAGGATACACACTACACTAGTTGCAATGGACCATATATGGTTATATTTGTTCCCATGTTCATCTCCACTGTGCACGTCTTCTTTTCATTTCCGTCACATGCTCTAGCAGCATGTTACACTTCTCTTCCATTATGCCTCATGTCATAACTCATGTTCTTAATCTCCGCTACCTCATGTCACACCCTATGCCCTACATCAGTAGATCCAATACAAACATGTACATACTGTAGTATGATATATATATAAACCCCAAGGCTAGTACTGGCATCCCCAGTCTAGTTCTCTTGGGTTTTCCCTCTCAAGTCGGACTCTGTTCCTCCTCTTCCTATTACTCCAGTTGACACTCTGTGATAACCTGAAGTCATTTGCTTGCACTTGATTGGTTGTTTCACCTGGATTTCGGAGACATCAGAGATGTTGGAGGTTAATGACTTTGACATCAGATGTCAAGTTGAGCTGAAGGTCGGAGGAGAGTCTTCAAGACTTGAGGACAGGAGTGTGAGTTTAAGATGATATTCAAACTGAATGTACAGGAGTTTATCTAGGGGTTTATATACTTTGGAGATACATAGGATTTGTAGATAAGATCAGAGGTTAGGTGTCACTGGAGCTGTGCTCCTAAGTGAAGCACAGGTATGGAGGTAAGTAGGAGGCGGGACTAGTGTGTATATAAATGAATGGTATGGAGGTGGATATAAGAAGGTTTATGAAATGGGCATACAAGTCCAGAGGTCAGGAGTTGCGTCTCAAGGGAGAACACACTGGAGTTGTACTTAGTGGTTTTACGGGATATAACAGTATCCCCCTCTTAGGCCTGAACTCCTGAAGGCCTACAGTATGTGAGGGACAATGCAGAGTGGGAAAGATCGGAGTCTGAAATGTGATGGAGGGATATAAGATCTGTGTGTCTCGTCCATCCTGCTTCATCCTAAACCACCATGTCCGACCTCACCAACATGAAGAACTGGTCCAACAAACATGTGGCAGAGTACACTGACAATGACAATGACATCTGCGGCGTGAAGTTCGCTGAGTGGTGGCAATGAGTAAAGGAGTGGATGGTGGAGGAGGAGCGGAAGAAGGCAGAGGCAGAGGCAGAGGCGAAACGCAAAGTGGATGAGGAGGCACCACACCAGGCGGCGGCAGAGCAGAGAAAGGCCGAGAAGGTGGCCAAGAAAAGGGTGAGTGGTTGGTTATCTCGACTACCACCACACACTGACCATAGCAGGCCAAGCAGGTCCAAGTGGAGCAGGGCTCTAGCAAGGGAAAAGGCAAGGCAAGGGAGCTGCTGGAGTGCATGCAGTGTGAGGACCGAGGACTTGTCTGCGAGCTTGGGCCTGGCAAGTCCACCTTGTGTGTGGCTTGCATCGAGGCCAAGAGCAAGTGTGAGAGGCTGGGTGCGGAGAAGATGGAGCAACAGAGGAAAAGGGCGGAAGATGACTCACTACAAGGGAAGAAGAAGAAGGCTCAGACCAAAGTGGGGCTGAGTGGCTTGAATGAACAGCGTGAAGAGAGCTCTGGGAGCATGGAGGTGAACCTCCGGGCCTCTACAGAGATGCGAATGCTGGTGCAGGCCATGTGCAAATGGCTGGACACCCAGAACAGGCTCTTGAAGTGCCTTGTGGAGCTGAAGGTGGAAGAGGTGTATGGGTGGAGGTCAGAGTCAGAGGAGTCAAAGGAGTCAGAGGAGTCTGAAGAGCTGCCAGAGAAGGAGGCAGACATTGAGTTGAAGGAGTTGAGAGAAGAGTCAATGGAGGAAGTGACAAGGCAGCTGGTGGAGATGGAGAGAGCAAGAGAGGAGGAAGAGGAGGAGGACAGAGATGGTAGTGAGGAAAGTAGTGGAGATGAAGAAGTGTAATTAGCATGTTGTTTCTGTTTTATAAATAAAATGTTTAGTTTTCTTATTCAGAGTGAGGTCTGGGCTTGTCCGGATATTGGAGATAAAAGTTCCAGACGAGCTTGGAGGCATGGCTGAGTTCAGTGGCCAGTAACCAAGAAGTCTCATCGTCAGTACCTTCATATCTGGACCATCATACTACAGCAACTTGCAGTTCCGTCTTCTTTGATCTTCATTGGAGTCGAGGATCTCGGAGATCTCAAACTCCAGTTCTCTGTCTACTTTGATTGGAGGAGGTGGAGGTTGTACTCGATTAGAAATGGTGTTGGGTACGGCAGGTTCTAGTTGAGAAACGTGGAAAACAGGGTGAATAGATTTCATGGAGTCTGGGAGTCGGAGCATAAAGGAGTGGGAGCCTACCTGAACGATGATACTGTAAGGCCCCAAGTTCTTCTCAGAGAGTTTCTTGGAAGGCCTAGAATAGAAGTATTTCACCTTGATGAAAACCTGGTCACCAACTTTGAAGTCTGGAGCCAGAATTCACCTGGCGTCCACGGGTCCTTGGTATTGTTCTTGGGTGGCAGCCATCTCTTCACAGAGGAACTGATGGAGGGAGTTGAGGTCGACAGAATATTCACATGCCCTTTCAGAGGTGAGGTCACATTCAGGATGTACAGAGATGTTGGGATGGTAGCCCTTATTGGCAAAGAATGGTGAGACTCCAGTCGTAGCACTCAGAGAGTTGTTGTTACGCGGGTAGTGTAGTACTAGTCGGGTGTAGGCTTCAAGTGTAGCCTATAGACACTCAGGTGGTCTCACTATCCAATCTATCCCTAGTGCGCACACAGGGAGCTCGAGGGACTCGTGGAAACTAGAAACTACACTTAGATTGCATAGAACTAGCTACCGACTATAGTACAAGGCGATAGGTATTTATAGTAGGGTGAAGTGAGCACAGACCTACTATGTCATAGCAGGTCCTAGGGTCTACCTAGTCGATGTGAGTCACCCCTGGGTCGAG
>JBBPND010000254.1:0-16063 GCA_038090655.1 Gastroboletus turbinatus
TGATTACCAAGCCCAGTCATGTGCTTTGTAATCAAGTTGCCTCCTTAGCAACTAAGGCTGTGTCAAAATGAGGTCATGCTATGCATGGCTATGCAGGGCATGGTTACCAGATTGTTTAGTCTCACTGACACTTAGCTATATACGTAGTATGTAGAGATTTATTAGCCATGTACTAATAGATAGTAACAGAGCTATGGTTTGGGCGAGATATTTAATTTCTCCCCGTTCTTTAGGTGAAATATTAAGAAAATTTGGGGAAAGGTAGTTCATATTAAGGGTCATCTGGCCCTAAAGTATTAGAAGATTCTAACCGCAGCAAGTGGTAGAATTTCGTGTTTTCGGGTAGGGGGTTGCTTTGACCATGCATCTAACTAATTTGGTGCAGGTCAACGTGAGCCCAAACGCCAAGCCGTGTTCAGTGACAAGGTCCATAGTGACGTCTGGGAACCATCACCAGTTGCTACACCAGGATGCAAGACATACTATGTCTCGTTTACAGATGACCATACTCATTACACCAGTCTCCACCTTATGGGAGCAAAGTCAGACACCTTCAAATCCTATCATCAGTATGAGGCTTGGATGGGGAACCAGTTTACCACCAAGGTCAAATGGCTTCGATCGGACCATGGCAGCGAGTATACCTGAGCAATGAGTTCAAACATCACTTGAAGAACAAGGGGACAGAACACAAACTTACCATCCACAACCACCCACAATTCAATTGCATTGCTGAGCGACTCAACCACACACTCGACGAGCGTGTGCATATGATGCTACATGCCAGTGGTCTCCCCAAGACATTATGGGGAGAAGCCATATCGCACATGGTGTATAATAGATGAATCTTCTGAAAGGTAAAACCTAGAAGAAAATATCAGAAATGAACGAAGGCACATTGCGTTCATCCCAAGGG
This sequence comes from Gastroboletus turbinatus, assembly GCA_038090655.1. Lineage (NCBI taxonomy): Eukaryota > Fungi > Basidiomycota > Agaricomycetes > Boletales > Boletaceae > Gastroboletus > Gastroboletus turbinatus. The sequence continues at coordinate 917 of JBBPND010000254.1, forward strand.
ATTTGGAGTGGTTAGCAAACAAAGGAGAAAAGTCAAGAAAGGCGTCCTAAGTCAATCCAAGTCAATCTGGATGAACAGGATACAAAAAAAAAAAGAGGGAAGTAAGGAAAAGTGTTGAGGAAGTGTTGGGAGCTTGCTAGACGAGTTGTAGCATGAAAACGAGGATTCTGAGTCGGTCCAATGTGACCACAACAAGGAATTCTTGACAAAAGGGATTCTGGCCAAGGACAACAGCCAAAGATGAGCAACAAGGGATTGTGAGTAATGCACATAGGTGAAAACTGTATTTCTAAAAGAAATACAAGGATTTTATAGTCCAGGGAACACCCTGGACTCTACCTAAGTAAAGAATTATTAAAATGGAGATGTACAAGATTCTCAAATGTCAGAATGGCTTAATAAGGCTAAAAAGAAGATGTCTGAGTGAAAATGAAGGAGTCCAGAAAGAGACATATAGGAGGTTTCGGGCACAAGGAATGTCTGTTCCTTATAATGGTCTGGGTGAAGAATCGAACTCCTATGAAAGCACTCAAGGGTGCAATCCCATACAAGCTCATCCATAAGTGCACACCAGACCTGAAGAATGTACCTACCTGGGGTACTCGTGTCTGGGTACATGATGCCAGTGGCACGAAGCTAGACACTTGCGCATGAGAGGGCTTCTGGATTGGGTTTGATCCAGAAAGCACCACCCACTGAATCAATTTTTGGAATGGTAATAAAATTGGTGTTGAGCGGAATGTGTTGTTTGAGCAGCCAGAGGGTGTCATGCTAAGTCACCAAGGAGATATGGCCAAGGACAGGCCAGCAAATGAGAGGTTTGTTAGTGAACCGGATGCAGATCCAGACAATGGAGCAATGGCGCATGTACCTCAAGTAAAACCCCCTCAACCCCAACCAGCAGGCCAGATGAATGCTGTGCCTGAACCCCACCGATTGACTTGTCAGTGTACAGAATCACCGTACATCCAGATGCTCCATGAGGGTGTTGGATCACATGATGGACGGGAGGGTGGACGTACCCTACCCTGTGGTATTGTTAGTGTCAAGAGTGTCAATGGTGAGGGGGAGTGTGATGGGAATGATGGAATTAATGCAGTGACCGCATGGGAGGATGAAGGCATTGCTTACACAATGATGGCAGGCATGTGCAACAAGGAAGTGTTGGAGCCAGGCACTATTGAGGAAGCACATGCAAGACCTGATTGGTTGCACTGGGACGAAGCCATCAAAGTGGAGATGAACAGTCTCAACAAGGCACACACCTGGGACGTCGTCAACTGGCCATCCAAGGGAACAAACATTGTCGATTGCAAGTGGGTCTTCAAGATAAAGAAGAACTCAGCTGGCGAAATTGACAAATACAAGGCCAAACTCATTGCCTGCGGATTCACTCAAATACAAGGAGTCGACTACTATGAAACCTATGCACCAGTCACTCACCTCACCTCCATCTGCCTGATCCTTGCCATCACCGCCCAATATGACTGGGATATTGATGTTTTCGACTTCCACAGCACCTTTCTCAATGGCCATCCTGATGATGACAAGATTATTTACATGGAATTACCTCCAGGCTTCGACAAGGACAGCCAGGACCTAGTTGCCCATCTATGCATCGCCCTCTATGGTTCAAAACAAGGTGCACTCAAATGGTACAAGCACTTACACAGCAAACTCGAAAACCTAGGGTTCATCTGCATGGAGGCTGATTGGGGAGTGTTTGTTGCACACATTGGAACTGACCTACTCATTGTCGTATCGCATGTCGATGAGTGTACAGCAATGGGAAGCTCAAAAGAGCTGATCAAAGCCTTCAAAGACAAGATTGGGACCCATTTCAAGATCACTGATCTGGGTCCCATCAGCTGGCTACTTGGGATGAAGATCGCATGTGATTTGGAGGCACGGACCATCTCCATTTCACAGGAACCATACATAAAAGCTATCCTAATGAAGTACAACTTCGACAATATGAAACTGGTTGCCATCCCAATGGACCTGAATGCCCAGTTCTCTCGAAATCAGTCCCCTCAGTCCACTACCGAAGCGGCAAAGATGCGCCAAGTCCCTTACCATGCTGCACTCAGCTTGTTAATGTACCTTGCAGTTGGTACTCACCCCAACATTGCCTTTGCCACCTCAACACTCACTCAATTCATGGAAAACCCTGGTTGGGCGCATTGGGAAGTGCTCAAATGAATTCACCACTATTTACTTGGCACAAAAAGTTGGGAACTAACGTACGACATGCAGAAAAGCAGCCTCATTGGCTACACTGATGCAGATGGCGCATCACAGGAACATCAGCATGCAATCACCAGATTTGCATTCCTCATAGACAGAGGAGCTATCCTCTGGAGTTCTTGTAAGCAGGAACTAGTCACGCTGTTGACTACCAAGGCTGAGTACATCGCCGCAATGCATGCTGCCAAGGAGACCATCTGGCTCCAACACCTCAGCGCCGGAGTATTCCAACCGCTCGAGCAGCCTACCACTGTTACGATCGGTAACAATGCCACATGCATATCAAGGACTTAGTCATTTGCTTTCTTTCTTTTTATGATCACATGACCAGGTCACCTGACCCTTTATTTCCTTCCAACTGTGCAGGCTAGTCCGTCAGTCACAGGATACACACTGCACTAGTTGCAACGGACCATATATGGTTATATTCATTCCCACGTTCATCTCCGTGCTATGCACACTTCTTTTCATTTCCGCTACATGCTCTAGCAGCATGATATGCTTCTCTTCCATTATGCCTCATGCCATAAACACATGTTATTAATTACCACTACCTCATGTCATACCCTATGCCCTACATCAGTAGATCCAATACAAACATGTACATACCGTAGTATGCTATATAAACCCCAAGGCTAGTATTGGCATCCCCAGTCTAGTTCTCTTGGGTTTTCCCTCTCAAAGTCGGACTCAGTTCTCTTCCTTCACTCATTCCAGTTGACATTCAGTGGTAACCTGAAGTTGCACCTTGCACTTTGATTGGTTGTTTCAACCACCCTGTATTGTGATAATCAATCAGCCATAGCACTGACCAAGGACAGTAGCTATCGCACGCACGAAACATGTAGACATTAGGAATCATTTTATTCATTTTACAATTTCGGATGGCTCCATTCATTTTCTTTATTGCCCTACTAATGATATGGTCGCTGATACACTTACTAAAGCTCTTCCCTCAGTCAAAGCCAAGCACTTCACTTTTGACCTAGGGCTTCATGCTTGAGGGGGAGTGTTAGATTCTGTTCATGCTTATGCATACTTAATCATGTTGTTACCTCACGTCATTCTCTTTCGATACACCTCAGTGAACTCTCTATTCACTGAGGTGAGTTAGCTAGTATCTTTCCATTGCTACCTTTACTTATCCTACTGTAGATCCAACAGGTAGCTACACTAATCCAATATATAGTGAACTCTCTATTCACTGAGATCCAACACGAAGAACACGAGTTTTCATATATAGACTCCTGCACAAAAGAAAAAAGCTTGTTTGTCAAGTCGGTACATGCTTTGATGGCCCGGCAAGAAATGTCTCACCAACAAGTTATGAGCTATCTTGTTGGCAGAGGTGACCATTATAAAAGTCATTCATTCTTTGTGGTTTCTTGGGAGTACCTTCTTCAGCATTTTGCATTCATTGATGTTGTCCTGATGACAGAGGATGTCGGAGAGATCACTGATTCATCTGTGTCTGTGATGGTAGGTGCTGATGTGGTTCATGTTTCCAATATCGTGAACAACTATGTTGACAGACCACAGACTGGATCGTTTGAGAGAATGTCATTTTGGCAGTTCTGTGAATCTGCTGAGAAAATTCTTGTGTCCAGTGAAGCAGAATGAATAGACAACATAAATAGTAGGCTTCAAGGACGAGAACAACATGGACAGGGTGTTGCGGGTCGTTGTGCTGGTTAGCAAGGGCAGTTTCTTGAACGTCATCCAAAATTGGATGTTTACATGGTTTGAGTATGGTCACAACATCAAGTTATTGTGTTCACAGGGTGACGACTCCCTCATGATTCTCCCTCTCCTGATGTGCACACATTTTGGTGTAGGGTGATGTTGATACTTTTTAACCCATGGTGTGACATCGATGACCTGAAACTGATTAATGAGTGTTGGACAGATGCATATCAACGCATGGAACTAGGGCAATATGAACAACAAATTAGAGGTGGAAACAGAGTATGAAGACACTCACAAAAAACACGCAACTGTATCTGGACCAAGACCTCCTCTCTTCACAGAATCATTAACTGATAACCTACCCGATGATGTCCAAGGTCCAGCAGATTTCGAGAGTCTACAAATATCAATTATAAATTCAGGTTTATGTGAACTTGACAGTGAAATAGGGCTTGATGTCTTGCTGTCACAAGGACCACTGATAGCAGTCAGCGATGTGATGTCAGCATTAGAAAGAGCGAATCTATTCAATTTCGTACCTACTGACAATGCAGTGATGTACACAGATTCTTTCTGATGTGCACTATCAACTGCTGCAGATGATATCTGTTACGAACCTAACCCTAACCTAAGGGTTTAGCTTAGACTTAGCATCTTCACATCATGTGACCTTACACATGACTAATCACATGGCGTATCATGTGACTTCTTTTCTTTTCTAATCACGTGACTGCACGTGACCGTGTGAATGTGGCCTAGACCCATTACATGCGTTCACCTCATTTATTGAATCTCCATTGTCTAGACCATGCTAGAACAATCTACAATACTTATGATGTCATCATGACATCACACCCTTTACTCTAAGAGCCTGCCCTAAGCAGCTCACATGGACCATAGCCATAATAAGTACAAACATCATGTATCATATATATACCTTGCAACTAGCTCCACAAGAACTCAGTCAAGTTCTTGTTGGAATTCCCCAATGTCCTTGTTCTCTAATGTTCATCTAAGCAAGCCTTGTGTGAAGTGGCTGAAGTCCTTATTGGATTTTGGGTTGCTAACAATATCATCATTCAACATTGCATCAAGTTGATGCAGAGTCTGAAAAAAAGACAATGTCCAGATTCTGATATTACATGTGATGAAAACTATGTGCTTTCCAAACATAGACATATTATACTGCCTTCAGTAATAGTGACAAATCTTCCTGACAATTTCATCTGAGTGCATGTGCATAGCCAGCCGTTAACTGCTGAAGATCTAACATTACACCACATTATTTTTGAGAGTGGGATTGCAAACAACAAAGATTAGTTACGAGCATTCAAAATCATAGCGGATCATTTTATCATGTGCAGTCAAGAACAGTTATGCTTACATATAGCTGGCATTGGAGGCTTGGGAAAGCCGCATGTTATTAATGCACTGGATGTGTTATTCACTCGTTTCCATGCATGCGAAAACCTGAGAATTACTGCACCAATGGGATGTGCTGCTGTATTAATAAAAGGACAAACTATACATGCTCTGACATTATTACCAAAGGGTTGATGTTCTGTTAATCAAACCAAGCTGGAAATCATATGGAAAAACATTGAGTATCTTGTGATCGACGAGATCTCACTTGTATCCGCTCAGTTGTTATGCAACATTTTTCACGTCGATTGTGTCTGGCTAAGTCAGCAGATCCCAAAGCAGCTTTGAAACCTTTCAGTGGAGTTAATGTCATTTTCACTGGGGATTTTGGGCAGTTAAAGCCTGTCCGTGAGCATGCTCTTTTCAGTTACCAGCTTGTCCGTAAATTGACACCCAATGTTTGCACTACAGAAAATGGACAAAATGCTTTATATGGTGCATAACTATGGAGATCTGTCACTGATGTTGTCAAACTGAAGGATAATTGGAGAGCGAAAACAGATCCAGATCCTGCTTTCATCAACTTATTGATGTGTGTACGACTTGGAATTGCTTGGGACAGACTTCACCCCCACACTCCTGCACAGATTGGAAATGGTACAAACTACAAAGAATCTGACTATGATATACTAAGTAAATGACAAGTTCAGTATCTCAGTTCGCAAGATTCATTGGCATGTGCCAGTTTCATAAATGCTGCTTTTATTGTGGCACAAAAGAGTGTATGAGACACTGTAAACAAACGCAAAGTGCACTCGGAGCTGCTCTCCAACAAGAAGTCCATTTTTATCACTTAGTTGACACATTCTGAAAATGTCCTTTACCCACTGTAATGCAAAGTGGTCTGTGGAACTTGTCCTCTAACAAGACAGAAGACTCGTTAGGATTATTACCACTTTGTCCTGGGCTACCAGTGATGGTTACAGAAAATCTAGCTTTGCAGAACAAGGTTGTAAATGGTGTGCAAGGAACTGTTGAACATATCAGGTACAGATTTGACAACTTAGGACATAGGATTGCAAACTGTGTATACATTCGCATCCAAGACTCAAGTATCAAAGCTGTATCTGATGATCCGGATCTCGTACCTATTATGCCAGTGAAAACCTCTTTCAAGTTTGTAGACGACAGCGGTGCTTGTTACAATATTGTGAGACAACAACTTCTGTTACTCCCTGTGTTTGCCTTTACAGATTACAAAGTGCAGGGACATTCAATGAATTCTGTGATTGTTGATCTCGCTAGCTCACATAGTTTGCAAAGTGTGTACATCATGCTTTTGCATGCAACAAGCTTGTCAATGTTGGCAGTGTTGCATTGGTTTCCTTTCAATAACATATACCAATGTTTATCGGTAGAGTTTTGTGATGAGTTGGAACAACTTCAGGACCTCGCAGAGCACACAGAAGAAAGATATAAAAGTTATGTCATTATGCATTGAGGGCTTTGCCACTGACAATCACATTTTGCAGCCTATGTATGTCGCCAACTAATTGTTTCGTCTTTTCTGTCCATGACTTTCAGTATATGTGCATCCTTCCATGATGGCATCATACTGCAGGCAACCATCTACGTGATGTTGTCATGTGGTGTGAACTCTAGAATGTATCCACTTGGATTCAAAAGTTTTGAACACCTGCAACTTCACAAAATGTATGCTAATGAAAGCTTGTAACAGCTAAGTCTCCTACCATTGAAATCATACATTCGCTGTTATAATCCCAGCCTAACCTGCAAACAAGAACAAACAGCACGTGGACCACAAATTGTACAAAATGGATAAACCACACCAATTTCCTCTCTTGGCCCGACCTCTTTCACTTCACTTGAAGCGGGAGTTTGCACTGTTAAACGGCTTCAGTAATTCAAACTTTGAATTGCTTTCACACCTCTCACCTCCAAGGTGCCAAACTATCGCCCTCTGATCCTCAAAACATCTGTGCACAATAGCACTTCCTGCATCCCAGGGCAGAAGTTTGGTTGTGAAAGCCAGGAAAATGCACCCTCCATCAAAAGTGCTCCTGAGCATATGAGGGCAATACCATGACCTCTTGCATTGGTGAGAGCTTCCTTCACCTTGTTTCCATTTGTTCATCTTGAATGCGAGTTTGTAACCATGCTCTTTATACTTTCGGTAACATAGTGTGGGCCTGTGACTTGGCACATCTTGAATGAATGGTATTGGACTTTTCAGAGATCAATGTCTGTTTGTCAAGTCAGGGTATGCTGAAAAAAAAACCCTCTGATGACATAAAATTCATCACCACAGTTATGTAAATGGAACCTAAAAATTGGTGCAAAGGGCGAGGTCGACCAAGATTCGATAACATTGATAGTCTGGTCACCATTGGTAAGCTTCATGATGCGAGTGATTGTGTTGACCCGATGGTACTGATGGAGGACAGCAGTATCGGTCACAGGGACAAACCCCATACCACGAAGAGACAGTAGGACTCTGCATGCATGTTGTCTGGGAACGTACAAGACCATGTTGTTTGCTGCCAATTCTGTGATGGATCAAACATGTACAGTGCCATGGATCCCGATATAACCACACAGTATACGTCCATCATGTCGATGAAAGCCAAGAATGGTATGCCAAAATCCACAAACAGCTTTTGGAGTTGATGACAGACTGCCTGATGCATCATCAAGTAATTGATTTTGGAGGTGACACTGTATGTGACCATGTCGGCAATTGACATGCTGGAAATTACATTCTCCACCACCTTGACGGGCATATGATCACGAAGATACCCATTGGGGAACTGCGAGTTCTGTAGGTTGTCAATGGCATTCTTACCCAATAACATAAACTTTGCTCACTGGACGCTCACAGACAAGATGACCTGTGACAACATATGTCATTCCATGACAAGTAATCTTACAGATCTTCAGCAGTTCACATGCCTCCTGCCAACAACATATACTCACCCCATGTGCTGGGTCAGACACAACAATGGATGACAACATTTTTTTTGGGAAATGGTAGAAACTACTCAAAGTTTTTATCCAACCAAAGAGCCTCTTTTTGTTGCGCTGAAAATTGAAATGATAGGTTGTGCCCAATCTATATGTAAAAGAGGAGAAAAGGAAATGATAGGTTGTGCCCAATCTATATGTAAAAGAGGAGAAAAGGAAATGAAACAATTGATTGTATACAATGACAAATTGGCATGCTCATTAACTGCTACACTTTCATGAGCAACCCATTGTCTCCTCTCCATGTCATTCTGTTACAGTTTTGCTTGCGTCAGACCCCTTTTCCATTATTCTGTCATCTTACGGGGCCCCTGATGCCTTCAGAGTACTTGCCACAATAGAGGCAAACACTACGTCAATCTATATTGACAATCTTTTATTTGAATTGTAACTTCTTTCATTTTCTTTCTTTCTTCCGGACAACTTTCCCACGGTCAGTGCGATTCCCACACTGAACTGTTCATCAACTGTTCACTTTTTTCTTAACTCATTCCAATTGGTTCCAATCTTTCACTCTAACAGATGGCTTACATTTCCTAATGACATCTATGTCATTTCTTTCCCCTCTATCCAGTAGTGACTCATTATGACTCAAGACTACCCTAGAACCTAGGGGCTACCCTCAGACCCGCTGGTCTGTGGTCATTATAGTCTAGTATAAGTACCTGCCACCATGTACCATAGTTCTTTAGCTAGTTCTATGCAATCTTAGTGTTGTTTCTAGTCACCGCGAGTCCCTCAAGTCCCTTGTGTGTGCACTAAGGGTAGACCAGATAGCAAGACCCCTGTCTAAAGTCTTGTACTACTTGTGAAGTACATTCCAACTAGTTACTACACAACTAGCATAACACATTCGTTCTATGTGCATGTTCATCCCATTCCACTCTCCTGTACTAAGATATGTATAGCCAAATTCACAGCTGTGAAAAATATACAGAAGGTGATCCATGCCATTGTAGGAGGGCAAGAGCGAGGGACTGATAATGACTGTGAATTGTACATGCAACATTATGTTTTTATGAAGGTCTGTTAACCTCTGTTGTCCATGATCATGTAAGTGACATCATTCAGATCACTCCAAAGAACGCAAATGAGAGGAACACTTTGGAAGCATGTGACGACCTCACTGGTATCAGCAAATCAGTTGAACCTCAATGGTGCATAACCAAAAAGCTTCAGCTTGGTCGGTGTGATAATGACCATGGAATGGTTTCCTGCTCACCAGCTGCGATCACTGCTGGTGATTTTGTTGATGTTGCTGTCACATGTGACATCATCGTCAGATGTTGTGATTCTGGTAGGAGAACTGTTTGCGTTCACTTAAACCTTGAGCTTGTCTTGCAAGAGATGTCTACCCAATCATACAATGTGATGGTGATCATGCAAGATATACAATTATCTCTCGATTCATGTCCTACTTCATAGTTGCAACAAACGAACACGAAAGCTCTTGCCACTACATCACCTAATGTACTCCAACCATCTGCTTTCACATTCACTGCCAATCCTTCAGATGACATCTCTCCAGCAACATGAATCCAATGTTTCATGATGCTTGCAATCTGTTCCTGTTTGTACACTGTAAATAACATTCATTTTCTGTCAAAATTTCCATCATATCTCCTATCTCATTATCAGTGTTTATTCTTCCTAATCTCTTGGAACAATCGCTCCACTATCTCCAATCATGAAACAAAGAATTTTGGGAAGGTATGTGTGACAGAACGTCTCCTAACATGACACTGCCAACTCCTTCTCACTCTTTCATTTAACAATTCCATCACTGTGCACTGCTGCTGTTCACACCACAACACATCACCTTTTGAGTAAAAATGGTTCAGGCAGGAAAGTGAAAAGCTGACCAGCCAGATATTGTCGACGATGCTGACAGTGATGCGAAAGAAAGCAGTGTGTCTCCACCAGTGAAATCACATACTCTTAGTTCTGTCAATGGAGTCCATAGTGAAAAACGCTCCAGGTTGGTACTCTCAAGTCACTACAATCACATATTGACAACCACATCCAGAGTGGAAAGTGAAAGTGATATGCCAAAAACGTTACTACTCAAGGAGAAAACTAGATCTGAAATTGTGTGTGTATTTGCAAGTGTCCTGATTCATGAATGTGTGCTGAGACCAACAAGATTTAGAGATGATATAGTCCCATTGAATCCTACCTTCCAATTGGCACTTGCCTGAAGTAACATCAAGCTGCCACTAACAACAGACCATATCAAAAAAAATGGTTCTACTAGTAACCTATATAACACTTATTCTGCAATTGTAAGTACTAATCATGTTGTAGATGTCACAATGAATGCTGCAACTACAACACATGTCAATGACCTAAGAATGCATGTCTTGGAAGGATTGTTGGACAACCTACTAATATATGTTGGGAACCACCCCAAATACATTGTATGCTGACCAGTCCACAGCTGTCTGCATGCATTCACAAACCACGTGAATGTCATCAACAACACATTCAGTCTTGGTCTCTTACTGGAAGAATTCAGTTGGGGAGAATGCCGCACACTCTCTGATCATTCCTCATATTGGTGTTCATCAAACGGTCGAGGTCCCATCACTGTATGGCTAATCGGAAAGATAGTTGATACTGTGTTTGAAGTCAATGGTGAACCTTTGAAGATGGTGGGAATTCAATCAGAACCACTAACACTGTTGGGGGAAACCGTTGCGAAAGCAATCATCGGTGGTTTCAGCTACCCAGTCATTCGTAAGTACTGCATAATTCCTGATACTGTGCATCTGTAATTTGGACAACAGTGTACCACAACAGATGGACATCATTAAAAGCAACTTGCTTCATTGGATTGTATAAAGAACATGGCAGAAGCCTGGTACGTTTGAAACACATCTGTGTGTTTTTCATCCAACCTAACTTAACCTCAGCCACGTCCATTCACAACTGTCTATGATGGCACAAAACAATTCCATTCCAACAAAAGTCAAATGCAAGCCTATCCACCTCACAACTTGAACCCAGGTGACATTGTCCTTGTTGAAGTTCACATTCACAAATACATCCCAAGCAATGTGAATGATGGAAATAACACCTGGGATATGTGGCATGTGAAATTTGAACTGCTCACTATTACACTTATCCACAAAGAAGAACTTGCTGATCCACCTGTCCAATGTGGCATGTTACACAAGACGAAAGAAAAAATTGTCATTTGAATCTGTTACCTGACATTGTATTCCTATTTCATTTAGTAATCAATACTATACTCTATGAAAATATTCATACTTGTTATATTGTTTGGAAACACCCGCTACTCACAACAACAAGCCCAGACCGACTGTTGTCTTTTAAACTACCCAAAATCTATATCAACACCCTCGCCATTTGTCCACTACTCGCAGCTTCTGCACATTAAATGAATGCCTTACTTGACATTGTGGCTACTGACCACAAAATATGTCATCGTCATCGGGTATGCTGCTCAACTTTTCATGACACTCCTATGATACTCACGAACGACATTGCATCTTAGCGATTTCCCATCATTGTCCAAGGACTATTCTTCACTCCCACATGTGAGACTCCATTGCTTGTCACAGTACCATTGTGTGCCAACTGCCATGAGTCTCACACAGATGTCATGCCCCAAGCACACATCTACTTTGATCTGCCTGAATCTTTGATCACAGATGATGATCACGACAACTCCACTTCCCCAACTCCACATGTTAATGAGACAGATGAACTCCTTCAGCCTTTACTGGACAATGAGATGCCACTGTATATAAACTCACACACCATAGAAGCCATCACTATCAGAGATGAAGAAATATCACTACAAAATCCCATCGACATTTTCTTCCTTGACCAAGAATGCCATGATGACATGCTTGTTAACTCTGCTATCCACACTGCCATTGCAAGAATGTGGCATGGCGAACAATCTACTTTCAAAGGAGGTGTGCTTGCAGTGATACAGTCCCAAAACAGAAAAAATGTTGTGCTCAACATTTCTCGCAAACATATCCATATCGCCATGATAACATTCGTGGTTTCTATATAGGTTAGAAACATAATTGCATTCATGCCACTAACACTGCGTTCAGCACAATCCGAAAATTGTTTGCTTGAGAGTTTGGACTCTCCTATGCACTTCCGCTGCTAGATATCACTTTCCAAGTCACCGTAATTTATGTTTGTCAGCTGTCATTGCTCCAGCCCCTCACAATTTTGCAAACAATTGGATTAGTGTCACTTTGGCAGCTCACCTCCTCAATGTCTTAAGAGCCAATCATACCTTGCAATTATTGACATTTTCAAGCGCTCCTAATGATTGAATAAGCCAACCTGTAAACTCCACATTCATGAAATCACTCTACCCAGAAGCTCACAATGACCTCATCCACTACATCATCCACACTAGCAATTGGCACAATGCTCGAAGTCACAGCAACCAACCATATGATCCATCATCACGATCCTGTACGTTGTTCTTCCACAATCTTTCCAACAACAACTCACTAACCGTTGGGATGGCAGCATTATCTAGTGTTTGTCCAAGGTTTATTCTTCACTGCTCCATGCGAAACACCAATGCTAGTAGCTGTCACTCCAATGTCATGGAGTATCACCCACAAATGACTGTCCAAGCCCACTTATACCTTCTGCCCCCTCAGAATGGTGACGCAGACAATGTTCCAACTGAAACAACCAAATGCAAGTCTTAGATCAACTTCAGGTTATCACTGAATATAAACTGGGGAGAGAGAAAAACAAGAACTGAGTCTGACTTGAGTGGGAAAATCCAAGAGAACTAGACTGGGGATGCCAGTACTAGCTTGGGGTTTATATAGCATACTACTGTGTGTACATGTTTGTATCAGATCTACCAATGTAGGGCATAGGGTATGACATGAGGTAGCAGAGATTAAGAACATGTGTTTATGGCATGGGGCATAATGGAAGAGAAGTGTACCATGCTGCTAGAGCATGTGATGGAAATGAATAAGAGACGTGCACAGCACGGAGATGAATGTGGGGAAGTGAATATGTTCATATACGGTCTGTTGCACAAGTGCAGTGTGTATCCCACAACTGACGAACTAGTCTGCACATTAGAAGGAAATAAAGAGTCAGGTGACCAGGTCATGTGATCAAGAAAAGAGAAAGCAAATGACTAAGTGCATTGTATGTGAAACAACCCAAGCAAGTCAATGAATTGACTTCAGGTTATCACAAGAGTGTCAACTGAAAGGGAAGGAGGAAGCTACTGAGTCTGACTTGAGAGGGGAAAACCCAAGTGACAAAATACCACTAACTCCGGAATAGCCATTCTGGAGGTTCCCGCGCTTCCAATGCTTCTGGAAGTTCCGGTGCTTCCGGTACTTCCAGTGCTTCTGAAGTTACTTCTGTTTGTTCTGGTACTTCTGGTACTTCCGGAAGTACATACGCCATACAATTGCTCGGCAATACCCCCTTTACATAACTTTTAACCCAGTTCTCTTCCCTGATACTTATTAAGGTACAAGTGTGCCTCAACCACATACTACTTAATCTCTTTACTTCACTCCCAAATACCTCAGTTGTTTTCGCCCATCTTAGGCAGCAGCTGAGGTGAGTTGAAATCTTCTTAATACTTACTCTTAGACTAATGTACCATAGCCCCGGTCTACTCTGGTGTTGCTAGGTAAATACAGTTGTTTTCGCCCATCTTAGGCAGCAGCTGAGCCCCGGTCTACTCTGGTGTTGCTAGCTAGACCTCCATTTCTGACACTTGTATAGCAGCTGTGTTGTTGATTCCCAGAGAGACCGTCCGTACCGTCCGTCTTTCTCTTTTCAGCAGCTCGACTGCTAGTATCATTCCTGTCAGCTCTCCCTCGTAGACCGTGTGGTCCTTCATTGGTCCTAGTTCGTATCTCATCTCCACGACCTTTATTCCCCCCCTTCTCAGTACCGCGGCCGCTCCTATTTTCCCCTCGTATCCTGATCCATCCGAGTATAGGCATACATCTTGCGTCATTTCCTTCTCTATGTCTTGTAGTTCTGCTTCTGCTTTGTCCTGTTTGACGTCAAGGTGGACGTCTGAGGTCCACTTTGTGCTGTGGCATACTGGTTTTATGGTTTCGAATGTTCACGGGTCAAGGTGGAATGCGTTGGTCAGGTGGTGGAGTGGGGACTTATGGCGTTTTCGGTGTCTGAAGGTGCTGACGATGTGTCTGTGGAGTGGATGTGAGGTCGGGAGCGTGGCCATTCTTAGCGCTGCATGGCTGCAGTGTTTTTGGATTAGTATTGGGATTGGTTGGAGGTCTGCGTGCGCGAAGAGGGTGTCTGTGGCCATGGTGCGCATGCCGCCCGTTATGAGGATTGCTGCGAGATGTTGGACTGATTCCATTTTCTTTCCGAAGCCGCGGGCTCCCCAGCCATTGTCCTTTTTTCCTCTTTCCTTTTCTACCATTCTTGCTCCCCAGACATCCACTGTGTATAGCATTTTGGGTATGGCTACTCCCTCGTATAGAAAATGTAGTAGTCACTAAAGAAGACTACTACAGTAAGTAGTGCGAAATAAGGTAAGCTTATGTAAGCTACTAAAAGTCTAACCCATACGAGATGAGTTTACAATACCTCATATAGTTTTTTCATCATCCTTGCCCTTACGCCCCTGGAGGTCTTCGTCATCCTTTTGCTGGCGAGTACGTATTTTGTGCCTTGAGTGATGGCATGCGCTGCGTGCTGTGTGAATCGGAGCTCGTTGTCTATGTGAACTCCTAGGAATTTGTAGCTTCTGGACAGCGTGATGTTGTGGCCCTGGATGGTGATGGGTGGGCG
>JBBPND010000255.1:0-16051 GCA_038090655.1 Gastroboletus turbinatus
GTAGTCACATGCTCAGTTTCTCACACTAGCATTTTGCTATCTACTATAGTATCTACAGATTTTGGTAGCCATGTTGTGTTAATAGCAACTAGGCTTGCTTTGGGCGAAATATTTAATTTCTCCCTGATGTTGTAATAGAATATTCCCAAATTTTGAGGGAAGGTAGCTTATACTAAGGGTCATCTGGCCCTAAAGTATTGAAGGATTCTAACTGCTGCAAGTGGTAGAATTTATCGTTTTTGGGTGGTGGGTTCTTCTGCTGACCATGCATCTAACTAGTTTGGTGCAGGTCAATTGGAGTGTGTCAATGAACCAGAACTGCTGAAACAGCTCAGCATGTTGCTTGAGGGAGAGCAAAATGGTTAGTTGACAACCAATGACACTGGAACAGATGGCAATAAAGAAAAACCATGACCTTTGGAAGACCCTGAGGGCATGACAGATGATGATAGACATTGGCCAGACAAGCCCACAGAATCTCCCAACATGCCTAAGCACATGCAGTAAGACAGCAAGTTGAGGGTCAAGAAGGTCAAGTTGAGTGAGTCAAAGGCATCAAGAGAGGATGCAGAGGGCATGGATGACAATGGCAATGAGATGTGTTGACCTAGGAAGCCAGACAAACCCCCCAACAAGATGAAGACCAAATCCAGCTGTGATGATAAGCTGTGACTCAAGATGAGCACCATACTGGTAAATCCAGGTGGCAAGCTGGTTGACAAGCAAAACAGAGACATTGTGCATAGAAATGCAAATGCACAGGCCCACAAGAGGCTTGTACTGAGGCTCCATGTCATGCAGGTCAAGATTGAGAACAATGAAACATATCAAGTCAAGTCAAGCAATGTTATATGAGAGTGTAACCCAAGCTCATCAAGTTGTACTATCCAAGTATGAGGGACAACTGACAAGATGGTGTCCTAAGTCAAGGGCTGGCCTTGAGTAGGAAAGAAGATAGGAGGCAGTGAGGAGAGGATCAAGCAAGATGATAATTGCAAGGAGCTTTGAGAATATACTGGATTGTGTAGATCAAGGTTAGAGTTACATACATGTGGGAGGTGAATATATATACCCTGCTGCATAGGCCTTAGGGCAGGTCAAGATATAACAGGAAATGCTAAATATGGTAACTCAGGAGAAATGGGCTTGTGTTGGATAGAAATGGAACGGAAGGAATCAGAACAGAGCGGGGAGTATCAGAATGCATCGGAGAGAATAGGAACTATGAGGCTGTATGTGAGAGAACACAACCAAGGAGATATAAGTCCAAAGGAGATAGTGAACTAAGTATCCAAGAATAGTTCAGTCTGGAGGAGTTCCACTCAGATACCATCTGGGAGAGGTAGTTTAGTGAAGAGATTGTCCCATAGGCCTCTTCCAGGGTGGTCAAGAAGAAGTGTAGTTGGGGAAGGGAGGGGAGATAAGGAAAAAAGTTGGTCCATATTGTCACTTGTAACATTACCCCCATAATAGTCCTGAAGTTCCATCTCAGGAACACCTATATCCCTAAAAGTCCTCTTGATTGGAACGAGAGGTTCTACCGATGCGATGGTGAAATCGACTGGTGCAGGTTTGAGTCTGATGTCTGATTTGGTTGCAAAGTCCACATCACTGAAGAGGGCATCAGTATTGCAAATGTCCAGGAGCGGATTGTCAACAGGTGGGGCAACAATAGTTTGGACAGTCAACTCAAATATGGGTAAGGGAGCCACAACAGAAGCATCAAGAGGATTCCACTGGGAATGAGTCCATAGAGGAGGCAGTAAGGGGTGTCAGAGACCAAAGGGGGTTGGGTGTTATTATCCAAGGCTGGGGGACTGTCCAAAGGAGGTGCAGGTTCAATGGTGAATACTCCTGTGGTAATTCCATTATATGATGGGATGGGGTCAGTTATGTGTCTTGCAGATGCTGTTTTCAATAGGGGGGAAACATTACTGGGGGGAACATCAATGGATAGTCCTGTGAAAACAATGGTGTGCCGATGATGGAGCCTCCTATGGTGGTTGGAAAGGGAGTCCCTGGGCAAAGGGGCGAAGATTGGGAAGGATAAGGAGAAGGAGGTTCCTGAGTGAGTAGAAGCATGGGCAATGATGGTATCATCAGAGGATCCTCAGCCTCCTGTAGCTCCTGTTCCAGGGAAGCTATCAATTCATTCAATGCTGTTGCTTCCATGGACAGGTGGAGTGAAGGGAGGTGAAGGGACTCTGGTAATGCAATGAGACAAGGGATTTCCTGGGTTGGGGATAGAGTTGTTGTGGTAATGGTTGCACTCTTCTTTGGTAAGAGAAAGGAGGATGGGGTGGATGTTGATGTTGAGGACTCCCAGAGGGAGTAAGGTGATACTGAGGTCAAATCTTCCAATGTAGAGAAGGTTGAGGACAAGGGTCCAAATTTTGAGCAAGGTTTGCTTAATGGCCATGACTGCTGGTGCACTTTGTGCTTCCCCTTGGTTGGAGTAGGCTCTGAAGATATGAGTACTTGCTGGGCACCAGGTGGCAGTTCAAACAACAGAGTAGAATTGGAAAAGGTGAGTGAGTTTCCCAAGGAAGTCATCAGCTTGGAAGAAGGAGATGGCTTTAATGAGGGAACGGGCTTCCTGTTCTCCAAGAGGGCAACATAGAGGAGATGACAGGCATAGGGAGGGAGTCTGAAAAGGCAAACTGAGATGGGGGTGAGGGGGACAGGCATGGGGTAGATCAGATTCGAGGTCCCCTTTTTATACACCTTCCATGAAGGCTATTTCCTCTTCTATCAATACAAGTTCACCCAGAGGTCCTGCCTCCATGGGAAGAATCAGGATAAGTTTCTCTTCAGGAGGAATCAGAACTGGGTTGGCTACAGGTGCTCCAGTATTGGGCAAGTCCAGGAAGTGGGTGAAGGAAGGAGAAGCTGGACCAGTAAGGGAAAGTGGGGTCAGGGCCTGGTGCAGATGGTGGGGGAAGTGCGAGTGCATTGTTGGGAGGAGGGGTGGGCAGTTGCCATCCTTGGGGTTCTGGCCATCCAGTACTATCTTGGTCTCCCCATCCATTGTGACTATGGATAGATTCTGAAGCTGGGTCTTCCGGGATGAGGATTCTCCTCTGAGTGAGAGGGGATGTGGTTGGATCATCCCAGGTGAATATGCTGGACAGGGGGCCGATGGAGATGTCGAAAATGAAACAGGAGCCAAAGAAGATGAACTGGAGGAATAGGAGCAGAGTGACAAAGAAGGCATAGAGGAAGGTGGCAAGAACAAGTCCATGTTTGAACAATGGGGGATTCAAAGTCCATGCCGCTTCTTATATTCTTCAAGAATTTTCTTGGTGTTCTCAAAGTTTCCTTTGGGTTTCCACATTCATTCGGAGTTGGGATATCCTTTCCAGTGAGTCAAGTATTGTCTCTGGTTGGCTGTGCCCCAGTGTTTAATGATCTTGTTGATTTTATATTCCTCTTCTGTTCCAATAAGTTTTAAAGGAGGTTGTGGGAAGTTTGGGCCATGTTCTGGAGTTTCTCAGTATGAGGAAAGGAGGAAGGCATGGAATACATTGTGGATCTTCCATCCTTTAGGGAGTTTCAATTGATAGGCAACCAAGGAGATGACTTGTATAATTTCAAAGGGGCCAGTTTGTTTTGGAGATAATTTCCAGGATGGAACTTGTAATTTCAAGTTTCAGGCTTCCAGTGAGACCTTGTTGCTGACTTTCCATGATTTGAAGCAAGAGAAGGTTCTCTCCTTCATTTTCTGTTGTGCAAGGGTGTGGGCAGCTTCGGCTTCTTTTCATGCATCCTCAATATGGAAGAGCCGTTGTTTGAAAGCAAGGAGAAAGGTGCAACCAAGGGGTGGATAGGAGCAGGGTTCATATCCCATGGTTAGGGAGAATGGGGATCGTCCAGTTACAGAGTGAATGGCAGAGTTATGGGCGAATTCTGCCATGGGGAGAAATTCTAACCATTTGTGGGATTGGCCATCACAAAATATTTGGAGGTAAGTTTCCAATTCTTCATTGTAGTATTCTGTTTCTCCATCAGTTTGTGGGTGATAGGTGGTAGAAAGGGCTACACCATATTGGAGGAGGTGGGCAAGTTCTTGTGCAAATGCAGATGTGAATTGTGGGCCTTGATTGAAGACCACTTTATCATGTAATCCATATCATTTGAAGACATTTTTGAAGAAAAGGTGGGCAATGCCCACAGTGTCAATAGATTTTGAGCAAGGGACAAGAATTACCCCCTTACTAAGGCCATGGTCAACCACAACCATAACAAAATCAAAGCCCCTAATCAAGAGGAGGGCAGTGATAACACAACAAATGGATCCAAGATTAAGCCCAGTCTGAATGTTGTACAAAATGTGAAGGTAATGCTCAAAACTTCAAGTTTAGTATGTCTTTTCCATTTCACACAACATTTAGACCAGTCTTAAATATTGTTCCACCTATTGTGTAAAGTCCACCAAGATATTCTGGAACAGGCATGATATAGTGAACAGGAGTGGTTTGACAGGAGGGATGTTATGATCAGTAACAATGCTACATGCTCACAACGGACTTAGTCATTTGCTCTTCATTTTTATCATCATGTGACCAGGTCACCTGACCCTTTATTTCCTTTCAACTGTGCAGGCTAGTCTGTCAGTCACAGGATACACACTGCACTAGTTGCAACGGACCATATATGGTTATATTGTTCCCACATTCATCTCCATGCTGTGCATGCTTCTATTTTCATTTCCACTCTTCCATTCTGCCACAGCTTGCTGCTGCAGCATGTTATGCTTCTCTTCCATTTGATATGCCTCATGTACTTAATCTCCGCTACCCTATGCCCTACATCGGTAGATCCGATACACACATGTACAAATTACATAGTAGTTTGCTATATAAACCCCAAGGCTAGTACTGGCATCCCCAGTCTAGTTCTCTTGGGTTTTCCCTCTCAAGTTGGACTCAGTTCCTCCTTTTTCCATTCCTCCAGTTGACATTCTGTGATAACCTGAAGTCATTTGCTTGCACTTGATTGGTTGTTTCAAGGGATGTGGAATGGGTTTGTACTTTGTTGGCCTAACACATGGCACAACCTAGTATGAAGTGTCAGACATAGGAAGAGAGTCCAGGCCACCAGTGATTCTTAGAGACTTGGGTGACAGTGTGGAGGTGACCGCCATGGCCACCCTCCAATCTGTTGTGGATGGACGTAATGAGATCATGTTGAGCATCATCAGAGATGTATAGATGCTCATAGAAATAGACTCGTCCATTGGTAAAGGACCATTCATTGGCAGTGGATCGGTTGAAGAGGGGTTCATCTTTATCCATGCATCAGAAAGCATCAATTATGAGGGGGTTGGTGACAGTGGAATGGAGGATTTTGTCTGCTAGGTTGACATCAAGAGCACAGATTTGGTGTGCAAATGTGTCATTGGGGAGGATTCGGATGTCAGCATTGTCGGAAGAGGTGTCTATGGCGTCTCAATGGGATAGTGCATCCATGGGTGCCATCTGTGTTCCTGGTAAAGCAGTGTATACCAGATCAAAATCCTGGAGGAAGAGAAGCCATCTGGCTTGTTGGTGAGAGAGTTTTCTAAGTTTCTTAAAATAGGTGAGATTCTTATGGTTGGTAAGAATCATGACTGGATGTGGTGAACCTAGTAGGTGTTGATGCCACTCTTCTAATCCACGGATGATGGCAAGCAGTTTGTGGCCATAGACATCATAATTTCTCTTGGTGACACCTGAAAAATAGGACAATCAGGGACGATTTTATTTTGTTCCTTGTGGATGACCTGCACCAAACTAGTTAGATGCATGGTCAGCAGAAGAACCCACCATCCAAAAATGATAAATTCTACCACTTGCAGCAGTTAGAATCTTCCAATACTTTAGGGCCAGATGACCCTTAGTATAACCTACCTTTCCCCAAATTTTCATAATATTTCATCACAAGAATGGGGAGACATTAAATATCTTGCCCAAACCATAGCTCTGTGACTATCTATTAGTACATGGCTAATAAATCCCTAAATACTACATATAGTGGCTCAAAAAACAGTCTGCATGCTTGGTCATTTTCCACTAAACATGATAACCCCTGATAACCCCTAATCCTTGCCCTAAACTATAAATATTTGAAATGAAGTACTTACTCTTGGCCTGCTATCCATCCAGGATCCCAGGGAGTTGAATACAATTTGATGAAATGGCAGCCATTTCAAAACAATGACTCATTCAGACAGTTGTTTGACTTTTATAAATTTGGCAATCTAATACTTGGTATGACTTCCTTTGGCCTTGATAACTGCTCCAATATGTCTAGGCATGCTTTCTATCCATTTCTGACACTGTTCCTCATCAATCTTCCCCTACTCCTTCACTACCATTTCTTACAGTTGATGAACTCATAAAGGAGCCTTCCCATAAGCTGAGAGGCATTTCTTGAGGTGATTCCAAGTATGTACAAAGGGGTTAAGGTCTGGAGGCTGTGCAAACCAGTCCAGAAGCTTAATCCCCTGCTCTTCAAACCATTTTTGGGCTCTTCTAGAGGTGTGCTTGGTGTTATTACCTTGTTAGAAGATAATGTTATTTTCTGGGATCCCAGATTTTTCCATGCTTTGCAGCAACTCCTGCTCTAAAATTGCCACATACTATTCAACATCCATTCTCCCCTCCACCTCACCCAAACCCCCACTCCATTCTATCCTATGCAGCCCCATACCATCAGAAAACCTCCTCCAAACTTGACTATAACTTGACCTCTCTAGAAATCAGCCTTTCTCCCTTCTTTTTCCACACATACTCTTGCCCATTTGACCCAATCCTATTGACATGGTCTCATCTGACCATATGAGTCACTTCCAGTCCTCCATAGTCCAATCCTGGTACATGAGAGCAAATGATAACCCTCTTCTTGTGACCACTAGAAAGTAGGGGTTTCTTTTTCTTCACCACAGCCTTTAATGAGGCTTCCTTGAGGGTATTTCTCACAGTTTGAGGGCAGACAGGAGCATCAATGATGGAATTGATGTATTGAGTGGCATGAACAGCATTCCTGGCCATGCCAGTAATAATTTACCGAACAATAGCTCTTTTGTTGGTAGGGGTAAGCTTTGAAGGACAGCCACCATGGAGTCTAGTCTTCTCTGGCTGGAGTTCCTGAAGAACCTGGCATACTGTAGACTTCCCTAGGCCAGTTTGGAAAGCAATTTCCCTAGAGAAAAGACCAAGAAAGCAGAAAAAGGTGATATTGTTGCTTTAAGAGGTAGAAATGGATTTTATGGTGATGGTAGGAAAATACACATGGAATGCTGTGCTGTCTGACACTCAATTACATAAAGGTAACATAATAGAACACTTACCAAATGTATGTAATCATATCACAGCATGCTAGGGTCCAATATGTGTAATCAAAACTTAAAGTCAAACAACTGTCCAAATGAGTCATTGTTTTGAAATGGCTGCCATTTGATCAGATCATATTCAGCTCCCTGGAATCCTGGATGGATAGCAGGCCAAGAGTAAGTACTTCATTTCATATACTTATAGTTTAGGGCAAGGATTAGGGGTTATTGGGGGTTATTGTGTTTAGTGGAAAATAACCAAACATGCAGACAGTTTTTTGAGCCACTGTATATAGCCAAGTGCCAGTGAGACTAAACAATCTGGTAACCATGCCCTGCATAGCCATGCATAGCATGTCCTCATTTTGACACAGCCTTAGTTACTAAGGAGGCAACTTGATTACAAAGCACATGATTGGGCTGGGTAATCATTGTCTCAGCATTTATAAGCAATCTCTCAGCATTAATCAGTAATCTCTTGGCATTTGTAAGCTGGTTTGTAAGCAGCCAACTCCCCTGATTGGCTAGCACAGCCACTGTATTTATGTACATAAGGAGAGGTGTTCAGGCCACCCAGAGAAAAATATTCCATCTAGGAAGTATTCCACCTGAGACAATATGAGAGTGACTCTTTTTACCCTCTCAGTCTCACCAAATATATTCTGGAGTCCCCTCCATAGGTAACCTACAAATGGCCTAGTGCAGGACAATCTCCATAGCTTTAGAGCACTGTTAGTTTCCATTGTTAGGAGGTTTCCATTGTTAGGAGTAAAACCTTGTACCAAATAGAACAAATACATAGGACACTTTTAGGGAGAAAACCCTTTCCAGGGCAACTAAAAGGAATAGATTCCCAACAACTCATTCTACCAGTACCTTGAGCACTCTTTCTACCCACTGACTATCCACCTCAAGGGATAAGTGATAGTACAGTTTACTACACCTGAATAAACATCTCCTTAGTTGCGCAATACAATTGTGTTGTTAGAACCTATCTGAGGAAACTAAGTGACTATCCACTACATTCCAATTGATTTGGAACATCTTAACATCCATACAATCCATGGTCCATATTGTCAGATTAGTACTCCACAAAGCCTCTGATTTCCTTTTTAGGAATTCTTTTCCATAACTTTTAATACCTATCTGATTGACCTAGCAACTTCATTAGTGTTGACTATAGTTTATCTATGTTTGTTTTGTTGACTAAAAAATGTTTTCCCTTTTGATTAAATAACCCCTATCCACACTTTTACTATCCTAAAGCCTAGCAACCCTTCTAGTGTTGACTAGAGTTTCTCAAGTGCGTAATCACTAGTACATTACCTTTACTAACCAGACTTCCATTTGAAGTGTATATTCAATTATCTAATCCATAAATGTCAGTTGAGAATTAGCAAACAAACCACATTATTGACTACACTAAGTCTATTCACCAACTCAACCTAGTAGATTCTAGTTATTGTTTTGCCTAGGAGATGTAACCTATCCCTAGCTCATAGTGTTTCAACTGTGGAAGGCAAAGCATAAGTCTGGGGAAATACAAATATATTTTATTCATTTCCTATTGCTGAGCCTAAGTAAGAAGACAGCAGGAAGTATCAGAACACATTAGGGAGAATAGGAACTACAAGGCCATGTGCAAGAGAACACAACTGAGGAGATATAAGTCCAAAGGAGATAGCAAAAAGAAAGTGAACTAAGTATCTGAGAATAGTTCAGTCTAGAGGAGTTCTGCCCAGATACCATCTGGAAGAGGCAATTTAGCGAAGAGGTCGTCCCAGAGGCCTCTTCCAGGGTGGTCAAGAAGAAGTGTAGTTAGGAAAGGGAGGGGTGACAAGGAACTGTATGGTCACTTGTAACAAGCAAGGAGGAGAGTGGATAAGTGGGTGTGTGAGTGCAATTAACAACAAGACCTAAAGGAAATGGTCAGTGCACCTCAATGGACGTCATGGATGTACCAGAACCTCTACCACTACTCACAGACCCATATAAATGAACTGCACAAGACAACAAGCCTCCAAGTGTCAACCTTGAGGAAGTGGAGAGTTGTTGCAAGCTGTGATGTCAGACCTACCAGTGATGAAGCAGATATGCTAGGACCATCAAAGGGTAATGAGGACACTAGGAAGAGGCTGAAGAACCTTTGTAATGCATCAGAATGAGTCCACAAACAGTTAGAGTGAAAGAATGATGAAAACTCACCTAGGTGGACTCAAGATGAGCAGAATGAGCCAGATGACAAAGCAGTTGTACCAGGCTATCTCTACAGTGTCCAGAAACATCCTGAAGACATTACAATGGTGTGCTTTGATGGTACAAAGGAGTCAACTCAAGATAGATGGCCAGGAGGTCAGTTAGGCAAGTTGAACAAGTTGGGAGGTGTTGAGAAAGATCTGAAGTGCCAAAACAATGGAGATCATGTTGAAAGGCATGGAGTATGTTATGAACCTAACCCTATCCTAAGTTCTTCACATCACATGACCCTTGCACATGACTAATTATGTAATGTATCACATGACTTCTTTTCCATCAAATCATGTGATGGCACATGACCATGAGAATGAGATCTAGAAACCTGTATACATGTTCACCTCATGTATTTAATCTCCATCATCTAGACTCTTCTTGTTATGAACCTAACCCTAACCCTAACCTAAGTTCTGCACATCATGTGACCTTTGCACATGACTATGTAATGATGTCATCATGACATTACAACCCTTTACCCTAAGAGCCTGCCCTAAGTAGCCTGCACAGACCATAGCCATAAGTACAAACAACTTGTATTATTTGTATATATACCTTGAATCAGCTCCACAAGAACTCAGTCAAGTTCTTGTTGGAAATTCCTCAATGTTCTCTTTACTCTATAGCAAGTCATAGCAAGTCTTTTGTGTGAAGTAGCCAGAGTCTTTATTGGATTTTGGGTTGCTAACATAAGAACTTGACTGTCATCTGCTCTCTCTACTTCACCTTCATCATTATTACATGCAGCCCCTAGCCATAAAAGAATACAGCCAGACTCCAGGCTTAAGGAGAAATTTGGTTTTATGTATACCCTGCCACTAGAGGCAACAAAGGCACTTAGCTATCTAGGGTGGTGCAGCAGTGAGCTTGAGCACTCTTAATTGGTTTAAACACCACTGCAAAAATCTTTCACCTTCTTTGATCCATAGATCAGGTCCTTGTGTAACCTACTTCTTTTATACATTGAATCTTATGATTGTGGTGCAAGAGCAGTATTGTGCCCACCCATACTGTACCTTTTCTCTTGAGAAGTCAGGAAGGTCATTGACCTGATTCTCACCTATTGCTGGAGTGAGCTTGTCCTCACACAGGATTTTACCTTCTCAAAGAATTTCCCATCTCCAAGCAAGATCCATTTTGAGATCAAAAGGAGATCTTCGACCCCTCCCCCCTACATTGCCAAAATTGAATATGATCCAAACAATGCAGTCAAAATTGATATCAAACAAGAAGATTTCCCAAAGTCTTTTATAGACTTTCTCAATGCAGGGTTCAAATGGCTACAAGCCACAACACCTTTACAAATCAGAGGCTGTTTACATACAATGTGTTACACATGAGTGTAATCCAAACTCATCAAGTTGTACTATTCAAATACAAGGGACAACTGGCAAGATGTTGTTCTAAGTCAAAGGCTGGCCTTGAGTAGGAAGAAAGATAGAAAGCAGCAAAGAGAGAATCAAGTGAAATGACAATTGCAAGGAGCTTGAGAATATATTGGATTGTGTAGATTAAGGTTAGAGTTATATATGTGGGAGGCGAATATATATACCCTGCCACATAGGCCTTAGGGTAGGTCAAGATATAACAGGAAATACTAAGTATAGTAACTTAGGAGGAATAGGCTCAGGTAGGGACAGAACAAAACAGAAAGAGTAGGAATAGAGCAGGGAGTATCAGAATATATCAGGGAGAGTAGGAACTACAAGGCTGTATGTAAGAGAACACAGCTGAGGAGATATAAGTCCAAAAGAAGTAACAGAAAGGGGAATGAACTAAATATCCAAAAATAGCTCAGTTTGGAGGAGTTCTGCCTAGATGCTATCTGGAAGGGGAGGTTTGGCAAAGAGGTTGTCCCATAGACCTCTACCAGGGTGATCAAGGAGGAGTGTGGTTGGCAAAGGAAGGGGAGATAAGGAAAAAGGCCAGTCTGTTAGGTCACTTGTAACACAACACCTCCAAGAAAGGGCTGATTTCATAGCCAACTGCCCACACTCCCTATTTTTTCTTCCACCAGTAATCCAACGTGTGAAGCCCACAAGACCCAGGGTCCTTAGACCAAGAAACCTCCTCCAAATCCCATCAGATGTCCCACTTACCATTGTCCAAACAAAAAATATCCATGATGGACATAGACTTTGATGCCAAGCTCAAAGAAATGCAAAAGGAGCTGGCTGCCCTCCACATAGAATTACTAGAGGCCAAAATAAATGTGGCAAGAGCTAAAAGCTCAGCTGCAAGAGCAGAGGCAACGGCCGCTGGTCCTAGGACTGAATACAAGGTAATCAAAAGGGTCAAAATCATCCCAAATCCAGGATGATATGGATATGATGGATCTGCCAAAACTTTTGAGAATTGGTGGACCAAAGTAAAAATGTACATACAGCTCAATTGTAAAACCTTTGTCAACAATGAGGATAAGATTCTAGGGATGTTAATGAAAGTTGGCCCCTTAGACAATGACAAATACAGAGCAGGATCTTGGGCCAGGCTCAAAATAGAAGAATACTTGAAGGCTGAAACATGGCCAATGTACAACAAATTCATGGATATCCTTACAGATTGTTTCTGCCCCTGTCTTGACAATGAGGTTGCCCTTGAACAATTAGAAACCTTTATCCAAGAAAGGACAAGAACCCAAAATTTCCTCACTTCTTGGCTCGAGAAGTACTAATGAGCCTCCATCAACAAGTTCCATGGCATCCAACTCTTAGAAAGGAATACTAGGTCTGAAATCATTCAACAGATCTATTATAAAGGATATCATCAAGATACTGTCACCACATACATGCAAACCATCATGGAATATGGCACCAGCATCAAGAGCTTCAAGCTCTGATTCAAACACCAGGGTCACACATCTGGTAATAATAACAACAACATGCAATACAGGAGCTCCTCCAGGTCCAAAACCTATGGTGGATGTGGCAAGCCCATGGACATTGACACAGTACATACAGTGACTCCAAAAAGTGTTACAATAACCACCCCAAACTGGGGCGCAAAGCACCCTGCAATCACCCATGGGAATCTCACTTCCCTTTGGTGAGACCAAACAAAGTACAAACCATTGGCTATGAATCGGTCCCTTGGTCATGTGATTTGGCTCAGGGGTTGCAAAGTTATGACAGTTTTAAAACAGGAACACCATTGTAACAGTTTTTGGACTTTGTAATACTGGGGGTATTTGGTATATATTAGTACTTGGTATACTCTCCTTTAGCTTTAACCACAGCCTGAACCCTCCTTGGCATGCTTTCAATCAAATTTGACACTCCTCAACTGGTATCCCCTCCCACACCTCCTGAATCCTCTTCCACAACTGAAGAATCCCATTAGAAGGGTGTTCATACTCTGCCAGCCTTTTCTTGAGGCAACCCCAGAGATGTTCAATGGGGTTTAGGTCAGGAGACTGTGCAGGCCACACCATGGTCTCAAAATCCTGCTCCTCTAGCCACTCCTTCACCTTTCTACAGGTATGCTTGGGGTCATTATCTTGCTGAAAAATGATGTCAGATGGATTGAGACCATAATACTGCAGAGTATTCAGCAGATCATCCTTCAAAATCTGAAGGTAGAGATCCCCATCCATCCTACCATCAATCTTAGCAGCATAGCCAACTCCCTGCCAAGGCATACACCCCCATACCATCACAGAACCTCCTCCAAATTTGACAGTACCTTGCACCAGCCTGTCACTAAGCCCCTCACCTGGCTTTTTCCACACCCATTTCCACCCATCTGACCCTAGGTGATTGATTTTGGTCTCATCAGACCATATGACCTTCTTCCAGTCCTCTATAGTCCAATCCTTGTAAACAATAGCAAAGTCCAAGCAAGCCTTGTGATGCTTAGCAGATAATAGAGAGCGTTTGGACTTGACGACAGCCTTCATCCCAGACTTTTTCAAGTGGTGATGAATGGTGTTAGGGAGGAGAGGCTGGTTAATGACATTGGAGAGTGTTTTGGTCACCTGGATAGCATTCTCTGCCTCGTGAGTAGAGATAAAGTGAATAGCATGATGAATATTGGCAGGGGAAAACTTGGTTGGTCAACCTCCAACAGACTTTTGGAGGTCAGAACACTTCTTGGAATGAAGTCTGGATATAGTGGCAGTGCTGACACCAATGCTAGATGCAATGGAGCAAATGAAATGACCAGAATCAAGCTGAGAGAGAATGGTATTCTCCTGAGTAGCAGAAAGAGATTATATGATGATAGTGGTAAAGAGTAAAGAGGCATGGGAATGTTTTAAGACTCAGACATCATGTTTATATGTATATCTGTGTTTGTAGCACCAAACAACAGCAAATAACCTCTTGTATGGTTGAGATCCAGTATCTTATAGCAAAAGTCCAAAACCTGTTACAATGGTGTTCCTGTTTTAAAACAAGAAATTGAGTGGACTTGTGTTACTTGATGGAATTTATGGCTTATTTGACTTTATTTCAACTGGATAAGTATGAATAAGGGTGAATAAGCAACTTGCTCATTTCCTGATGTGCTTCAGAATGATATTTATCCACCTGATTCTTCATTCAGCACTGTGAGTTTTCTAAGGAAGACTTTGTTTGTTCCAGAACATTGGTAAAGTTGTGGGAAAATGAGGTGGCAGCCAGTGCCTTTGCTTCTTTGGGTTCAATTCCGATGCAAGGGGTGTAGGAACATGTGACTTGGAAAGGGGATTCCTCCATTGTGGAATGAACCTTATTATTACAGTTAAATTGTGCCAGTACAAGCCATTCATGCCACTTGTATTGCTTCTCAGCTATATAAAGCCTGAGATACTATTGCAAGTCCCAGTTTAACCTTTCTGTTTGTCTGTCCATTTGGGGATGGAAAGCCATAGACATGCATAATTTGATTCTCAGCATCTTGCTGAGATCTTGCATCACTTGGGCTGAGAACTGTGGGCTGCAGTTGGATATAATAGACCGTGGGATATCATGTGTTCTCCATACATGATCTCAGTAAAGCTTTGCCATTCCTAGTGAGGTAACAGTC
The DNA here is from genome assembly GCA_038090655.1 of Gastroboletus turbinatus. Lineage (NCBI taxonomy): Eukaryota > Fungi > Basidiomycota > Agaricomycetes > Boletales > Boletaceae > Gastroboletus > Gastroboletus turbinatus. Next base: position 14,567 of record JBBPND010000255.1, read on the forward strand.
TTGTTTGTGGGAATAAATATGGCTTTTTTACTACAGTGACTCCAAAAAGTGTTACAATAACTAACCCAAAACTGGGGCGCAAAGCACCCTGCAATCACCCGTGGGAATCTCACTTCGCTTTGGTGAGCTTATTTTTTGTACTTATTTCATGCTTATTTGACTTGTTTTCAACTTAAATGATTTCATTCACCATGAAACATGTAGTACAGTGTAGCTAAAAGTGTAGCAAAAGTGTAGTAAAAAAGGGTAGCAAAAGTGTAGCCACAATGCATACAAAAGTGTAGCAAAGAGTAGTGAAAAAGTGTAGCAAAAGTATAGTCACAAAGTGTAGCAAAGTTCCATTGGTGGTTGTTGTGACCCAACCCCATGTATAAGGCCCGGCCATTTGTTTGGTCATGCTTGCTATGGTGTGCAAGAGGTGTGAGTTTTTGTATCCACTAAATTGTGTTTTCCATTTTTGGGCTTTGCCACTAAAGTGTAGCCAAAGTGTAGTGCTATTAGCCAAAAATGCGCAACATTAGCATTTGTGGTAGTGTTGCTTGGTTTTTCTACACTGCCACTGCTTATTAATCATCAAAAACACGATTTAGTGGACACTAAAACTCACACCTCTTGCACATCACAGCCAGCACGACCAAACAAATGGCTGGGCCTTATACATGGGGTTGGGTTACAACAACCACCATTGGAATTTTGCTACACTTTGTGACTACACTTTTGCTACACTTTTTACTACACTTTGTATGCATTTTGGCTGCACTTTGGCTACACTTTGCTTACTACACTTTTGTATGCATTGTGGCTACACTTTGGCTACTTGTGTATGCATTTTTGCTACACTTTGTATGCACTTTGGCTACCCTTTGTTTACTACACTTTTGCTACACTTTTGTATGCATTGTGGCTACACTTTGACTACACTCTTTTACTACACTTTTGCTACACTTTTAGCTACACTGTACTACATTTTTCATGGTGAATGAAATCATTTAAGTCAAATAAGCATGAAATAAGTACAAAAAATAAGCAAAACAAGAAATTGAGTGGACTTGTTCTACTTGATGGAATTTATGGCTTATTTGACTTTATTTCAACTGGATAAGTATGAATAAGGGTGAATAAGCAACTTGCTCATTTCCTGATGTGAGGAAATACTGTCTCCAGGCCTTGACAATTAGCTCCTGCATTTTTGTCCAGCAAGGGATCTGAAAGTCCTGAAAGTTAAGGAGGGGCTGTCAAAATTCAGGGCACTCAATGACATTGATCAACTAACAAACATATTAGTAAATGGCATTGATAACCATGACAATTACAACAACTCACCTGATTATCTGCAACAATAAACCACAGATACTAATATACAGTGGCTCAAATAAGTGTCCCAATGTTGGGCCATTTTGGAAAGACTTGACATTTGTAAGAGAATGAAAACATGTTAGCTCTAACCCTTGCAGGGTCATCAATAGCCCTAACCCTTGCCCTGAA
>JBBPND010000256.1:0-16008 GCA_038090655.1 Gastroboletus turbinatus
AGCATTGGAGCCTCAGCTGCAGCAAACGTCTCCCAAGGAACCCTGATAACGTGAGTGTCGACTTCGTGCGCAGCGATGGCATGAACTGAAAGATGATTGAATTGGTACAGGACCTCAGATTGGTTACGACTGAATCGACTGAGACCGAAAGGATGTCCGACGCCGGCGTTGATGAGGCCCATCCGTGCACGAATGAGTGTGCGCATCGCTGTTTTTCGACCCAACCTCCTCACCATTTCTTGTCGTCCGAGTATGCACCTACACATCTATGCTTATCCATTCACCTCTGTTCCTATGTTATATCCCTTTCCTCAGATCAAGTGTGACGGTAGCCAAAGTCTTTGCCAGATCATTGGGTTGAGTCAACTTGTAGTTGGTTACATACGTCTTTGTGCAATCACATGAATTACTGTCAATCTTTCCGTATCGAATGTTCAAACTGTATGTTGTAAACTGGCTTCACAGCAGTGAGAGTACCTACTATAGTGACATACTCCAGCGTGCATCATACAATGTTCATGCCTCTGGATTTACAAAGATTGCAACACCAGTCGCACTGCATCTTAATTTATTCCTGTTCCCGAAATTGTGTGCCTCGTACAATGTTGCGGTATCGAGGACGCCTCCGTTGGCGCTCACGACGAACTTGTGCATGAGATATGTTAGGTTGTGGAACGTCAATTGAGACCAACCATACACACTGCATCCATGAGCAAACATTGTCCGTCAGCGTCCATCGCAAACGAAGAAGAGATCACGGCCAACAAGGCAACTCACATGTCCCTAGCCTCTACGGAATAGTAGGGGGCGAGTCAAGCGTGTCGAGACCGTTATAGCGACTTGCAGCACTGTTGACGATCGTCGATGTTCCAGGGTGCGGTCGGGTTGTCTAGTCCCGCACGATCGACGGCATCTTGGAAACAACGAAGGAAGTGAGTTCAAATGTGTCATACGTCTAGGTAGCCTCCAAGGCTGGGTACGTACAGTTGGCGATCGGAGTGAAGTTCCCTCGTAGACCTGTTGGATGGCCAGCACATTCGTCGGTGAAAAAAAAAGGCTGCGGCAAAGGGGAGAGAAACTCATGTGGACGTGTCCTTGCATGTAAAGGTCAAACAAATCGTCGACGAGGTGTTCTTGGCAGCGATGTACCACAGCCGATGAAGACCGACAATCACCCAAGGTGTCTTTTCGCGGTTGAAAAGGCGAGATCGTTTTCGAACCAGTCGTACTGCTGGTTCGGGTATCCAAACAGACTGCTGTTCATGCCGGCGTCGGAGCCCCCATTTTGTCTGGAGATTGGAAACCGACGGTGAGGTCAGTTTCGCTGTCAAGAACGATGAAGTGGGCGAGGCCGTAGTCGAAAGAGTACCAGAAATCGCCGAGGCCACCGGATTCGCTAGAGGGCATGCTGTAGCGGTTGACTGTAGGATGGGAAACGACTCATTCGTTCACGAGGAGAGGGGAAGGGGACGACCTGGCGTAGCTTACTGACTATCGTGACTGACTAGGTATGACTGACTTTCCTGTTATGGTGCCGTTGATTATGATGAGTCATCGAGTTGCCTAGTACTACGCCCCTGGGTCAAAGCTTCATCCCTGCCCTCGTTGAGCCGAACCGCGGGTAGGGCTTTCCCCCCTCTCCTTCATCAGTCGATTCGTGGGTATATTGGGCGGTTCAGGCGGTTCAGGTAAGTCTATTGATGCATTCTCGAACTGTACTTGATCGTACGACTTGATAATGGACACTCAGTACGAGCCTCAAAAGACTGATTCCAAACCCGTCGCCAGATCTAGTTCACGTGAATCGGAGTTGGTTCCAAGGCGATGTGGACCAAGGTGCACGGTCTGCGGCATTGTGCGGTATATGGTAACGAAGTCGGCGTGCCGTTTCGCATCCAGGGGTGTTCATGACTGGGGAATATATAATAATCGTAGGGAGTGCTTATAATCATGTCTCTCTATTCCATAGTCGCAATCTCTGAGGGGCTCTTATATACTGTATAAAAATTAAACTCGGCAGTCCAGGCAAGATCAGATATACAATAGCTTAGGGCCCAGATGCAGCCATTGGTTGAATGCCAGCTGAGGTGTAAAAGTCTCTATGATCATAGAACATGCGGCGAGTTCAGACATAGCTATCTGTTACCTCATATAGATAGCAGACCATATAAGTTATCGAAAAAGGAGCGCAAGGTGGACTAGAAGGGTATCTGCAAAAACAAGAGATCGAGCTCATTAGCTCCAAAAATACGGGATGTGTGTAGTAACACAAGCAATGAGCGAGTGGACATGAACAAAAAGAGAGCAAAAAATAAAAAGACAAGTCTGGTAAACAAATGAGGGCATACGAAAGTGAAACGTTCATGGGGCTTTAGCATTTTCCGTGCCGCAGAACCATATCTGCTTCCCATGTTCATCCGGTATAACACTATGGACGGTCACGGCAACATTGAAGTCCTCGTTCATTCCGATCGTCGAGTAAGACAACTACAAGTCGGTACTAGAGTTTGCGTGAGTACACACCCGGCTAATCGGAGTGGGGGATGGCTTGACGCACTACTTGAATGTTGTGTAACTCAGTCCACGACCGAAGCTCCATGTGGGAACGGGGGTATTGAGGACGTACTAGCGGTAACCTTGGTCGCAGAAGAGACTGCGAACATCAAGGGGTAGTTACCCGATGAGTCCGAACAGCAAGGAACCATTCGGGTAGATTGTGCCAGGGTTGACCAAACATGCGCCTTTCAAGTAATTGTAAAAGACAGGCATGATAACGATGAGCATGGAAGCACCGGCTGAACGACGTCGTCATACATACCAGACGGGTTGACAGCTTCAAAGATGGTTTCGGCGATGGTGAGGCCACCCAGCTCCCCTGGGCGTCCATGTCTTCCGTGTGGTTAGAAAGGTTAAACAAACAACAAGGGGATAACTCACTCTCTTGAATCCAAGGGTTGGTGAGGGGCTTTCCGCTCACGAAAACCACGATCATCGGAGTACCAGTAGCCTGAATAGCCTGCACCAGCGGGAACTGCGCCCAACAAGACTCAAATCCGATAGATCGACATGGTCGCCCGTCGTCGCATTCATGCCAGGAGTCCACAGGAGCGTCAGGCACGTGCCAACCATGACAATGCGACATCATTTTTTTTCGCTGTTGCGATCGCCCCGGGGAAACACGACTTGTCGTTTGACCAGGGTTTGCAGCCTTCGGCGAAGTTAATATTGGCAGATGTATTGACAAGGAACTTAATGAAACCCTATAGCGGTATTACACCGTTGTTTGATGCATTGAAGAAGACATAGTCTCCGAACTGGAACTACAATGTGAAAAAATTTCGGTGCGGAGAGCGGCGAGGTCGCCCACCGTGACCCTGTCGAACTGTGGTCCTATGAGCGCAATGAAACTGGTATTAGTGCTCAAAGGAAATATGTTGAGAACGATGGCCCCTTGTTCCATTTGGTGGAGAAGGTCTCCGGTAACTTTTGTTCGCGTTGTGGAAGCGTAGTCAGGGTAGGGATACGGGTCTGGGAGACACAATTGAGCGCAACCCATAATCATGGTAGCCACACGTACTTTCGAAGAGTCCGAGGATGAACTTGGTCCTGAGGATGGTCTTTACAGTCTCGATCGAATGAACCTGAAGGATAGCGAATTGTCGTTCGACGTGCGTATTTGATGTAAAAGTCCGAGCCTGAGTGGCATAGTTGAGCTGGTAGTCTAATCAAACGGACAAAAAAAAACGCAACGAGCCCTGCTTTCTCGGTTCTTGAGCCCAAGCAGGATTTGAGTACTGCGAATCAGTCGGAACACCTGTTGAGCGTAAGCAACCATTATCCCTGCATTGGAGTATTAGAGACCAAAGACGACGGCGTCCAGCTGCTTGAACCAAGGGAAGGCATCGTTGAATGCAAGGTTCTCAGTAGGGCAAATGAATGTAAAGTCCCTGGTGCGACGCTTATTGCGCAGCTTGAAATTGTCAACTCGGTGACTATCAGGTGGTCAGTCGATAAAGGTGATGCGAGACCGGGACCGCGTGTCGTATATCCTGACCCCCCGAAGTATATAATAAATGTTAGTGGATTGGAATGGTGGCAGAGTAAAACAACTGCAGGACTTATAAGATTGTTTGACCACACTGTGAAATGCTCTCTCCATCGTACACGCCATATGGGACCCTCTGCTGAGTGAACTTGAAAGACTGTTTCCTTATGGCCAAGCCAAGCCTTCTCTCTCGCCGCCATGGCCATCATGGTCGCGCCCTACCTGCGCATCCAACATCTGGTGTTGCACGACGGACCTGGATCATCTAGCTTCCCTATGACTGACTGCGGTGAATGGCCTGCGGGGGGACTCGTCGGCATTGCTGATCACCGCGAGCATTTCGAATACTGAATGAGAAGGGGATTAGCAAGACGAGGATTCACGTAGGATTGTTGGAAGCTCACGGTTAGTCTGGGACCCAGCCCGTCTATGAGGAGTGTGCGAGATCCATCCGCTTGCACGTCACGAGCACGTTGATCAGAGACTCGTATGGGACGGCATTGGGAAGGGGCGTAGGACCACGCTGAGACGATCAGTGGGAGGAGATGGATTTGAAAACTCTGATGGCCTTGTCAGTGTCCTTCATGGTGCAGCCGTAAGCGTTGATGGGTGCCACCTAGTAACTGCCTTGAAGGCGGACGTGGGGGTTCGACCCGGCGCGCTTAAAGGTCGCTTCCATGGCAGCCACATCAACAGGTTCGATGGTCCCGTATGCATTGATGAGGAGCTGCGGCGCATGCCAGACCGGGGCCAATTGGTCGATCCCGATTCCAACCGGGAACCCCTTGCCGCGCCAATTCTGCCCGCAAATTGTCCAGCTCACATGACCCTGGGCATCTGCGCTGGCTCCAAAAATTTCGCGGATTTTACTCGGTGGTTTCAAGCTGGTCGCCAGGCTAGTTGGGGCAGTTGGGGCTGCAGCAGGTGCTTCAGTTTCAACTGGGTGCTCGTTGCGGCGGAAACCACCAATTGCTTCAACCCTGCAGCTGGCATTTGTTCCTCTTGCCTCTCTTCTCCTTCTCCCATTGCCAGACCTGGCATGCCTCCTTCCAACACTGACATCTTTCAAATTGTCGTATTCAAAGTAGCTCGGAATTCTGCTTTGGTGGATATTTTCTCCCAGGCGCTGCTCCCATCCCCTCGGGCCAAGTTTGTAGCAGCGCTAGAGAAATTATTGGTTGAATCTGGCAGCAAGTCTCTTCGCCAGGACCCCTTCTCTGATTTCGTCGATGCTGCAGTAACCCTGCGAAAATCCCAGCCAGAGCATCCAAGCTGCAAGCTGCTATTCAATGCACTCAGTGCTTTCCAGTCAGCTCGGTCCTATGCGAGTTCCATCCGGGCGAACCTTACCAAGCAGCTTGGCTTGGCATGGTCTGCAGATCGGCGACGTCAATTCCTTACTGCATTGCCCTCCATCCAGCTCCCAATGCTTGCTGTCCCTTATCCGCCTGAGGGTGAGTGGTGGTACGAGACTGGGGCAGCAAGAGATCGGTGGTATGGTCACCTAATGCATGGCAAGCAGCCTGACAAGAGACTTCCTCGCCATGAATTCTGCAGTGTGGATCCTGGCCAATTGCAGTGGACAGTGGCTGCAGATGAAAGCATGGTTGTTCATGATGCCGACACTGGAGAACTCGCCATGGTGGTTCTGCGGAATTTCTGCAATGACCCAAGTGTACTCGCATGGGTTGATGCCAAGGTTACTGAGATCGTAGGATGCAAGAAATCTGTGCGGGTAAGCAGAGCCTTCTTCCAAGTATTTTTCCTACCTTCTAATTTTTTGGGGCAGCTGGAAGATCCAGGAAAGCTGGCCTTGGTGGGTTACTCGGCGGGCTCTCGGTCCTGCCCAAAATTTGATTGGGCGAAGAACCTCCTTTCAAAGAAGTTGGCTCTGGATGTGGTCGAGGCGATTGATTTTGACACCACATCTGTGTGTGCTCTGTTCTGGAACCTGATCCGGACCAGGCTTCCAGATGACATCTTGGATGACTTCGACAGCTTCCTTAAGAGAACAGGAATAGTTCGGATGGGTGGCAATCCAGCTTTTCCGGACACCTCTGGAGTGGGCGAGTATGCTATTGGAGTGGGATCCAACACTTGCGTCTACTACCGAAGTGCAGAGCTTGCACCCCCCACTGCTGTCTTTGGTTCCAATTACTCTAGGTAAGCCAATGACTTTCACAATGTGCGAATCTCTAATGCAACCAGAAGATTCGGCCACAACGAAAGCCAACCCCACAAATATGCCATCTCATGGACAACTGGCAGAGTTGGGTCCCCAGAGAAAGGTGGAAACTTCTACAATTCTACCTATGGTGTCAAGGTGCAATCAGCACCAAATACCGTCGTGGCTTGGATGCCAAGGCACACCCATGGAACAAGCCTTCAAGATCGGTTACTAGAAGATGCTGATCCAAACTTCAGCCAGACTGGCGTTTCATTCGTTACGTCCACCCGTATACCAGGTGCATGGAGAAGGTACCAGGATGGTCTGTTGAGTCGGGAGGCCATAGAAAGTGACTTACAGCAGGAGAGTCACAGTGCTGATCTTCAGTAAATAAAAGAGTAGTCATTGCAGCTTATGGTAGGCTACTTGAACAGTCGGTCTTCTTACATAGCGAACCAATCTTTTCTTTTGAGACTCGTACTGGGTGTCCATTATCGAGTCGTACGACGTCCGATTGTTGTCGTACTCCCCCAAATGAACATGCAAGCTGCCAGCGAGGCTGGGGGAAGGCGAGGCAGGTATGGATACCAACGGTGTACCGCGCTCCAGAGCAGACTTGAGCATCTTGTCCCCCAGACCAGGTTGTGGAGGATGTGTTCCTGAGAAGCCGCTGAGCGCAGATTCGACCAAAGGATTCAACCGGTGTCGAGTCCAAGAAAAGCGCTGGCAGTTCATATGACTGCGCAACGCTGCTCATGCTCGTGTTCGAGTCCCCACGGCGGTGGCAGATAGAATTACGGTTGAAGAGGCTAATGGGAGGTCCGACAGACACACCGGACTCGGGTCGTCGGGAACTGCGGTTGTAGGGGTGGACGAGGGATGCGCGAAGGTAGACGCTTGAGGCATCGCTGTCAAGTCTACGGCGAAGAGGCTGTCAACGGAGGAAAGAGAAAGTGTCGTCGACTGAAGTTGACATTGTGAACGAAAAGTCGTCTGATGAGGGCCTCTCTCGCAAGCTTGGCAGAGGATCGACTGAACCATAATGGAAAGGGTCGGCGGAACCGTTATGGAGAACAGTGCCGTAGGACGAGACCGACGCGATGCTGCAGAAGGATTCATGTTTCCGATTTCGCCTATCAGACGTTGTACCAGGCAGAGGATAGAACCCGGGGCATCGCACTTCTGCAAACGAATCAAACCCTGCGAAACTCAGTACAGAAGCGCTGCGTTGATGACCAGCGACGGCGTAGGAATTCCGAGCGGCATTACGTGCCGGGCGTTTAGAGCTGGCGTTGGAATCGAACCGAGGACACTCAGGTGGGGACTCGATCTCGATGGCGTGTGCGAGAATCAACTTCATTGATGCACTTTCATCACCAGCAAAAGATGCCATGGAGAGGGATCTTGCAATCTCGGGGGATGGAATGATGTCTGAGAGCGCGAGCAGCGGGGTATCTTTCATACTCGATGGTGAATTCTTTCCACCAAACTTGGGATCACGATTGAACTGCCCGTCGGATGGTTGAGACATGACAGGTGGGGCATTTCGTAGGACTTCAGGCGCCATCATGTTGAACAGCTCCCCGTCCGACGCGGTTGCAGCAAAATTATCTGATCCGGGGTGTAACGACGGCTCCGCGTTGACATTGATTGGGAAGCCTCTCGGTGAAAGTTCACGGGACTCGTAGTCAATCGGGAGATTGAACGAGCTCCCACCCACCTGGGACAACTCGTCCTGCAGCGTATTGAGTTTAGGAATGGGTGGTGGGTCATCGAAGTCATAGCGGAGATCGACCTTGGCGGGAGTACGGAACGCGTTCTCGAGCTACTCAATGAACCTGCGACGATCGGATGCACCAGATTCGTTGAGCTTTTGCAACTCGCCAGTGAAGTCGAAGGACCTCTTGGTGTCATCCTCAGATAACGTCCCAGCCTCCTCAACGTCAGCGTGGTGGTCGTCCTCATTAATCACAGAAGCTCGGGAGAGAGGGATCTCAGCTAGCAAGCTCTTCAGAGACGGGCTGTCGAATAACGGTAAAGGTATCTCTGGAGGTAAACTGGGAGAAGCAGGCCGCTGGTGCGCTGGCTCGCGATCAAATGAAATGGTATCCTCTCCCTCTTGATCTGAATTCGACAAGATGACCTGCAGCTCGTCGGGGATATCAGAGTCTGGATCGCTCCCGTCGTAGTCCTGCTCGGCGATGTTGCCCACAGAACCACCCATGGTACCAGCATGCCCAAGGCTGCAGCGAACCTCGGGAAGGATAGGTAGACTGTGGCTATTAAGAGCTGCGTGAGGAATTGAAGAGGATTTCTTGCGAGCGTGGCCTTGGGCTTTCTTGAACACTGACGAGGCACAGAGACTTCCTCGAGACTCTGATTTGGAACGACTCGAGCCGAACGTCAGAGCTGACGAAGAGCGGTCGATCGCATTGACGACGAATGGCGAGCTACCTGTGGAATTACCCACCACCGTCTTCGATATAGGGAGACGAGTAGTCGCTGGACGAAGTGCTTTGAAGACGGGCGATGGATCTGCAGCCGGTGTGGGCGTGAGTGTTCACCTGTGGGTGCAGACGGTCGCCATATTGTCATGATAATTAAATCTGATCGTGCTGGGGGAAGGCTTCGAAGGAGAGATACCCGCGTTCAGTGTGGACCACGGAGCGATGTTCTGACCAAGCTGCACACCGATGGTCTTCAAGTATGATTGCGCGTAGGGCCTGAGTGAAGTCATGGATGAATTCACGTGGCGTAAACCTTTGACTGGGCTCTCCGCCGTCAATCTAGTATTGGGTGGCGAAATCGCGCACGACTCTGGCAAAAACTGAGAACGCTGACTCATTGGCATCATCTCGACACTGCCCGGAGTTGCCTCGAGGTCAAGTCTGTTGATTAATTGAGCCAGGTCATTTGTCGCTGCGTCCAAGAGTGACAAGGCCGCATTATCTGGGATGAGTTTAGTTGCAGTTCGGATGGTGCCAACGTAAGATCTCACCATCATCCCCTTCATAAAGTGGCATAGGTCGGCCGGGGTGAGAGGTTGCTCCGATACTGGCCGAGGACGCATACGCTTCACGGGCGTTTCCATAGGTGAATCCCCTGCTTCAGCTTCATAGTGGTCCATCCACAGATGCTCCTTCGATTGTAAAGATGGGTGTTACCGGTGGCTGTTCCCTCTTGTCTTCCTCGCGCTCTGGTGCAATCCTCGCCGCTAGGGGAGTCCTCTTTCGGCTGTCCGATGACTTCCAGGCAGTCCTTCCTACTCTTGGATTTCTTGAGCTTCTTCTTCTCCTTACTCTCCTCCTTTTCCTTGCCCCTTGCCTCCTTGTCCTTCCGGCGGATTTCCGTAACCGCCTCCAACCCCACTTCATCCCATCTCACAGAGGCCGCTCCCGAACTACCCGACGACTCGCGAGAAACACGAGACTTTGTCAACATCGGGCAAAGAGAAGAGGTGGTAGACATTGTCGAACCGGACCGTCCGCTGCAAGAATCTCACCACCCAACAAATTCACAGAGTCCACTGACGAACGATGATTGATGGTATTGGCCATGACGACCGATGATGCCGTCGATCCACTGCGAGAAGAAGGTAGCCGTATTGTCGAAGGCAGGCCAAGCCCCAAGATGCTCGCCTTCTTCTTCCCGAGCGACTTAGCCTCATTCTTGGAGGCAGCGGGGCTCGCGCTCAACGCGCCCGCTTCGAAGCTGCAAAAATTGCTGGTGTGGCGAGTCCACATGTGCCAGGGGGGCAAAAGGCACCTGCAGGCTTGGAGGTGAGCACGGCAGCGAGGACGCTCGGAGAAGGTTGCAGCGCCGGCGGAATGGTCCGTCCAAAGGGAGGTGCTTGGTCAACAGGGGTAGGATGCTAGCTAGCTTGGTAAAGTTCCTCGATGGCCTGGACGTGGATGAGTGGACCACTTGCGTGCCAGACCTTAGACCTACCTAAGACAATCACCATTGCCGACGTGCTTGTTCCACTGCCAGGTGGGCTAGTGGAGGATGCTGAGCTGAACGAAGACTCGTGTGCGATCATCATCATTGACTCAGTTGGAGGGGCTGAACGCTGCTACCGGTAGGTAGAGTGTTCCAGCTTCATAAGCATATCGTTATATGCATTGATCGCTTCATCATAGTGGTGAGCACCAAGTAGTGCTGCATGTCTTCGTTCGTAGCCGCGTGGAGACGACGGGTCGAGTTTGATTGCCTGGGATCGCATTAACTCTCTGCTCCGGTGTAAATTAGGATGTACGTACCACATCAGCATCTTCCAGGGAATCTCTCCATGACCCAATCCCAGCTAGTGCTTTGCTTTGCTTGATCACAAGCTCTATCGATAGAGTATTGAACATCAATGCTGTAGTGTAATGGACGGCAGCATCTTTGTATGAGGCAGAGTCCATGGCGACGTCTCCACGTTGCTCTAACGCCTTGAGACAACCCGCTTTGAAGTCTGATGTTGAATGTCAGAGGGCACCGAGCCGAATCAGGTTAAGAATCCTCACCAGCAGCCCACTCGGTTTCATCTATAGAAATTGTCTCCTTCTCGGGAATATTCGTCGCCGTGTGGAAAGAATCTCTACGTTGCCCATTGTGGCTATCCGTCTCCTCTCTTAACTCGCTCTGCAACTGTCGGAAACAGTCGATCACCTCCAAGATGCGACCGCCCTCTTCTAGAACATCGCAGATTACCCGGTATATGAGGAACCTTGGCATCTTGAACTGATTCGCACAGACTGTCAACGTCCGGCGTCAGACTACCATGCAAACCCCACCTTTGTGACGGCAGTCAATGCTCCGTTGAGTGAGTTACGAATCAGTACTATGCTTGCCCACTTGATTAGCAACGTGTTCGGGGTCAAGGGACTGAGTAACAACGCAGTAAAGTAGGCTGCAACCGCTTCATCCTGTTTCTCGGTGTTCGATGCCTGGTCTCCAATTATTTCTAGCCTCGATATGCATTGGGTTTCGAATGCTGATGTTAGAAATTGATTATTTTGTCCTGATGTACGACGCTAAAAACTAGCAAGCCAGCCCATTATGGCGCCGTTGGCTCTGACGTCCTCGCTCGCGGTGTTGGTGATCTCGAGAAGAGACAGTGCAGGATCGATGATGCGGCCCTCGGCATACATGGTTTCGCATTGATGTTTCTGCTCATGCACATACAGGATCTGGACAGGCTATTCACTCTGTCTTGGGAATCGGTATGCTGGGTGCGGAGTTGCTGTTCGAGGTGGGCGATTTTGGTGTCTAATGGACGAGGGCGTCAATGAAGCGCGAGTCAGGGTGACCATGGACGCACTTGAGTTCATCTCCTGTGCATGAAGCGACTCGATGGTTTTGTTGAGGCTATCCGTTCTATGTTGGTAGTCGGAGAGCTGGCTACGGAGTTACCCGACGGTTTCTTCAAGACGTGCATTATTTCTGTCTAATGAACGAGGATGTCAACGACATACGAGTCAGGGTATTCACGAACGTACTTGAGCTCTCTTCCTTTGCGCGAAGGGACCTGATTGTCGTTTCAAGATCAGCCTTTTCGACTTCCATACGCTGGACCCGCTCTGCGAAAACCTGCAGCAATCAACAATGCAGGGTCCAAAGCAGCGAGATTTTCATGCAAGGGCACTCACATAGATAAAGTATGATGAGGGAAAGATGTCACAGAGACTGCGAAGGGTGATTGTCGTGCTCCCACCCATTGCAAGGTCGCAGCTTGTTGAGATAGTCATTGAGACGACGCGCATTGTATGCTAGATGACAGACCCAATTTGCTTGTGTGTCGTAGTGTCCCAGAATGAGACCGATGAGTTTGCGGAAGCTGCGATAAATGCGCCGTTGCTTGCCAAGGCAAGACACTTGGGTTCGTTACCGTGAATGGGCCATTGAGAGAGCATCTTCCTGGTGGACACGCCGAGACAGCTGACGTTGCCGTCATTAGATAATGCAAAAAGTTGCTTGCTATCGCTGGTCCAAGCGAGGGGTTGGTTGCGGTACGAGCTGACTTGGATTGGAACGTTGAGGAGGAGGCGGCCGTCCTGACTATCATAGATCCGAACAAACCCGCCCCAATACGTGGCAGTGGCGGTGAGACGTCCGCCAGGTGAGAATTTGACCGCACAAACGGTGTTGCCATGTGTCAAGGGGCCGAGCAGTCACTCGCCAGTAGAGAGCGACCAGACACAGACAGTCTAATGTAATTTGAAGATGAGGGCAAGTGGGTTGGCAAGTTTTGAAGAGGTGTGAACATACATTCCTGGTAAGAAAAAGGCGAGTGACTCGGATGCTTGCCAGCACGATGGGCGAAGTCGCGCACCTGGCACGCCGGTCGGTGGTGGCATGCTGCACAATATTCTGTTACATAGTCAAATCCCCGCCCGATGCTGGTTCACGTCTCAAATCTTACTTATGCTTTCGCCTCTTTGAACGGGTATACCTCATGCAGCAGAATCAAACAACGCACGGGAATGCCTACAATGTAACAGACTACTATACAGCTGGGAATATCATGCCTTAGAGTGTGCCTTCTAAACATGCACTCGTTTCGACCGACTAGCAGGTATAATCGAAGAATCATTGAAGCCCTCCGTCCGTCGCTGCCATGTCATCTTTGAAGCATACAAATCCGCGCAATCTCCTGGACAGTTTGGGCTTCTCTTCATAACCAGTCTCGTCACTTGGTGGTAAGAAGTTGAACCAACTGCGCCACTCCGGGGCTTTTCCAAGTGGTTCATCCCAACTCAATTCGGATTGAATGCTTCTTCGTACCGAGATGCGATCACTCATATCCCTTGAATGTGCCCACAGTTAGTTTCGAGAGGTGTGGTCTGAGGAAAATAGTGCTTACCTGTCCCAATTCATCCAGTCGTGTTCAAAATAATCGCGGAGTGGATTCGTCATAGATTGAGCTTGATCAAAATGCTTCCTTAGATACTTTTCTTGGGCTGATCTCACGAGCGGAGGTATCAACGGATCGTTCCCATAGAGTTTCTCGTAGGCATGCCATATCGATTCCTTGCATGCTGTGATGGTCCGAACAGTCCGTGCTAGGTGCATGGGAGCCCATAATGACACAACCCTGTGGGAAGATTTCTGGCTGGGCGGACACGTGCTGTTACCATCCAATTCTTGTGACGACAAAGGTTGGAGCTCAAACAATGTATCTGGATCAATGAGATCGGGCAGTCCAGTGGTCAGCTGAGTACTCCGTTTGCACGACGAGCCCGGTGGGAGAGAAACCTCGAAAGGTGGATGGGTTCGAATATCGCGAAACCATGCGCCGAGATGAAATGGGAGGATGGAGACAACGTTTGGTGTGAGGAAACGGACACTCAGCATTTCTTCCCATGCGCGCCTAAGCCTAGAATGATCTTGAGGGTCAGAAGGTAATAAATATTTGAAATCTGAGTCGCGCATTGCCACTGAACTGAGTGATGACAGCAAAGAGTCAGACAACAAACCAGTTCCAGTGATCAAGGAGTCCGACCTTGTAAACGGGAGATGATTTGATATGGCAGTATTGGAGCTTTGAGGTGAGCCATTCCCGGACGATCGCATACTCACGGGCATTACGCTTGCATATGGGAATATAAGATCTTCTTCAATCATCTGGCACTGCAGATTAGAACGAATGACTTGATATATAAACGCTCATTTCGCACCTCTAATACGCCGTTTGGGCTTAGTACCCGCGAGATTTCCTGAAAAAATTCAACAAGGGCAATGAGTTACAACATAACACTACAATTACCGCGAGTACGCATCCCCACTGATAATTGCAGAAAACAATTCGTCAGCAACATATTAGGCCGTGGCCTGACAACGTGGTACTGCTCACCTCGTCCTCTGGGATGTGGAGACCCATACGAACCATCCTTACGAATTTAAACTGACCGTTGGGAAACGGCAGTCCCTCGAGGCTGATAGACCTACATAAGCAAAGACATCTGGGACGGAAATTGAGAACAGTACTTACAGGTTACCAGTGACCCATTTCAGCCTGCATGATAGGCTTTTATCTAGTAAGCTGAGCTTGGGCTGTACCTGCTCCGCGTCGAAGCCCACGATCGTACTACCCTGAAAGCTCACTGTTAGTACTAGTAGAGGTACACGGCTAGTATGAGATCAGACACACTTGCCACTGTTTACCAGCCTCGATGGCCCAGAGGCCACGACCGCAGCCGAGGTCGAGGATAGTTGATGGGGGTCCATCAAAGCTGTGGAGAGTCAAGCATTTACAGCAATTTGTTATGAACATGTGGTCCCAATGATCACTAGCAAGCGGTAGGGTTAGCGCGTCGCGGACGGGGACTCGGAGTGGTAGGCATCTCGACACACAAATTTACAAGGTCGTTGGTGTAGACGAGCGGGAAAATGATTTCACCAGCGGGACGTCGGGGCTTTTGCGCTCTAGGCAGCCGTTTGTCGACATCCCTGATACGGGAGGTGGTCAGAATAGCCATACTAGTGGTGGTGTCAAAAGCGAGGGTATGAAACAAACTGTGGGGAACTTATGACATGAGTTGGGATGACTCCGGCCTAAGGGTCATTTGAAAGTGAGGACATTACGCGCGACCGGGAAAGCAATCGAGCGAACGAGGCGCGGAAAAAACCAATGCCTACATAACGAGCCGTAACTTCAAGGGCCTAACACGAAGAGGCAACTACCTATTATACTAATAGCAAATATGGTAGGATAAGCGATCACCCGCAGCATAATTAGTGAAAAATGGCTGTACTAAGTTCGCGTGCAAAGACAAACGAATGGCTCGGGGTGAGCGCTCGGTGATGGGGACCAATGGGCGAGCCTGAGAATACACCTGTCCTCTGCTGAGTCAGCAACTATCCATTGGTTTTTGGAATTGCCCTTGTTTGGGAAGCGGGTGGGCTGCTGCACCTGCTAAACCGGTTAGACTGGTGACCTCTAAAAGAGGCAACCGCGAGAAAGAGGCAAGCCGTCGTAACACACGGCTAGATCAATGTTTAGCACAGACCTAATTTAAAATGGCGCTCTATATGTGTCTAAACATGGGAATCGGTCTAAACATGATGCATGAATGCATCATGTTTAGGTCCGGTTTAGGTCCGTGCTAAACATTGATCTAGCCGTTGTGTAACGTCTATCGACGGCCTGCCTCTTTTAGACGGACTGGTCACCAGTCTATAAACCGGTACGAAAAGGTATAGGAAGCATCGGACAACTTGATCGGTTGTATCGGTAAGTCTTGTCTGTCTTCCTGGTGGTAGCTCATGATCATGGTATTGACGTGTATTTTTAGCTGTTCCTGCGGCTGAATTCGTCCCAGCAAGAGAATGGATACCGAGAGTACTCCTTACGGCGCGGTAAGCATGACTCCCGGTCTCCGTTCGACGGATCCTTACAGGTTTGCTCTAATTCTCGCAGGCCCAGTCTCACCAGCTCGGGTCCTTCCTTTGCTTGGTCTACCTACTGGCTCCTCGTCCTCTCACGAGCTCCATGCCACTGCCAAGGCTGGTGGTGAGGACCCCGTGACTCTCTTCAACTTCGCCATCTCCCTTCTCCAGGGTCCTTACCCTCCCAACCCAAACAACAAGATCACTCTTGCTAATGAGGTCACGGTCGTCGCCCCTCGGTGGACTCCAGTACATCCCTATCGAAACCGCCAAAAACTGCTCCCTCGAGCCCTGGACTGACACTGGTACGTTCCACCGCACTTCTTCCACGAGGTCAGGGAATGTGGACTGATCCGATGCCACGTTTGGCAGGCTTTCCAGGAGCATGTCCAGACCGTATATGCTTCTTCCGAGTTCAAGGCTA